>LBNU01029255.1:67324-87602 GCA_014162995.1 Artemisia annua
TATATTCCTTTTTTTTTAATATGTAAAATATGGTGATAATTTAAGAGGCTTTAGTTTGTGATTTTAATTTTTTTTTTGCACTTGTTTATAGATTTACAGAAAATATGCTCACAATTGCAAACACTTGAAAACCGTGAAAAACCATATTATGTATCTATAAAAAATACAAAACTAAAAGACAACACAAACACAAATTGAGAAACAACGCCTAACGGCCCAAATTCCCGTCACATTATTAGAAAAACCAATTTTCGACACCCCGACTATTAATGGTGACACCGAAAACCTAATTCACAAACAAAAAAACTAACGTCGTTGAACAAAATAAAATATAAAAACAAATTATGAAAAAAATAATCATTAGACCCAAAAAGTAATGAAAAAAAAAATAAAAAGGTCGTCAATGTTGTGTTTTTTTAGTCAGTTTGCGTGCCTCTCTTTCTCATCCACTTCTTATTATCTTGTCCGAAGTCGCCGTTTGTGCTTAAGGATCAAAATTGATGGGCCAACATAAGCTGCTTAACGATCAAAATTGGTGGGCCAATATGTAGAACACTGTAAAAATTTCTTATAATAATAATCGTTAATAAATAATAATCCTCTGTTACTGTTACTGATCCCCAATATTTCAGAAAAATTTGAAATTTTTCTTATTATATGAATTGGTCGTTGTCACGATATAATATAATTCACGAAATGACGGAACCAGTTCTCGACGCGTTTAATGAAACTAAATAATTCACAAATCCTAATTAAACCTTAATTACTATAACCGGAACCTTAACAATTCTCGGCCCAACCCATTCAAAGATCACTATTCATTCAGCCCAGAAGTTAAACCCAATTCCATAGTTATGATTTTAACTATAATTGACTAGCAACCATGCTCCAAAACGCTCCTCATTCTCTCGAATCTCAAACACGACACCTATATATTTTTATATCATCTCATTTCTCACCTAGCCAACTCTAAGCGTGCCAAGTTTCAGAATTTAATATCGAGTTACGCTACGTTTTTGAAGGGCAATTAGTTTGGCCAAAACACAACCCAACTCGACATACTCAATTATTCAAAACATAACCATTTTAACTCCAACTCGTTTCTACGCAATCCCAATAATATTTCTATCATAGTTTCATGTTAAAAGTCGAGTTCCGTCATCAAATATCAAGGGTTACACGATTTTTCCAAATCTTGTGCTATATAAAATTCCCTAGTAGACATATAAATTAAGAACTCAATTCCCACTTGATTTCTCCTCACATTCACACATTCTTTCTGAATAGTGAGAAAGACTTTTTCAAATTTGATCAAATCGATCGATCATTTTTGAATATCTTAGGTGGGCCAACCGACCGACCGAGTTGGGCTGGGCGTCCATGTCACAGAACCTTTCTCTAGCCAAGAATCCCATTATTGATCGAATCGAGGCGGATCCAATTCATTGGCAAATGAAAAATCTACCGTTTTCACACTCAGAAAAACCTAGAAAAGAGGAAGAGTCACTAAGACAAGAGCTAGGTAAGCAAGCAAGAAGGCGTTCCAGCCTAGCAGAAAAGGGGTTGATGCACCTCCATCCAATTTCAGTGAAATCTACTCTAGTTATAGGGCGGGCAACAATAGAAACGCTTCCTCTTGATTTGGAACTAGTTTCTCTAATGCGGAGGACCGGTAGCTATCAGATATCATGCCCTATAAAGTCATCTTGGCAGAAAAATCTCAATAATATCCAACAGTCTCTGACTTCGAAACAGTAGAAACATGTGTGAATGCCTTAAAACTCAATAATATCCAACATTCTCTGACTCCTGAAGCATCGTGTCAGTAGTACTCGAAGGGACTATCATAGTTTATCCAAGGAGAGAGACGAGTATACCTGGTAAACTTAACCATGAAAGTTTCATGGAATATGGGCCAGCTCACTTGAAAACTCCAGAAAGAATGACTAACCCTACCATCACCCGTAACCAAGGGATTAGGCAAGGAGTTATACCTAATGGAGATAACCAAAAGCGAAAACTCGCTGGAAGAGAAACCATCAACCCCACCTACTACAATTTCACCAATGCTCAAGACTGCTATTGTAAACATCTAGAAGATCGTATCAACTATCAACGTCAGCCGGAATACAAACAAAAAGCTAGTAGAGACTGCCTCGCCACACCTGTTACTGAAAGTGGTTATCGTGGAAGACAACCCCTGTGTCAAAAGTACGAGATGCATCACACAGGAATTTGCATTGTTAAGTGCAGGAAGTGTCAGAAAACAGGTCACAAGGCAAATAGCTGTAAGGCTCCGGACAGAAAAGGACAACCACCAAATGTAGTATGCCATGGATGTGGTGTAAAAGGGCACTACAAGAGCTAATGTCCAAACTACAAAATCAACTGGAAGGCCAAGACTTTTGCAAGAGAATGAAAGATCTTTAACGACTTCGATAGTATCAAGGGAATGACAACTAGATTTTAAGCAGATGAATAAATTCATGTTGTAAATAAATAAACTCTAGTTCAAGAATTTCCTAAGTTGTATCTCTTTCTTGTATTTTACTTTAAGTTACGATGGATGTAACCTAAGTATAATAATATCCTCCTACCGTATCGAAAAATCTACCTTGTAATATTTCCATAATAATCATAATCTGCGTCAATTTCAATTTCTATTCCATTTATCAAATAACAATATACTGTTATTACTCTAGAAATTTCTGATTCATAGTATGAACAAAAATTTTCTACTTTATTCTTAAAAGAAATTACGTTGTTATATTATAAAAACTAGTTATAATGCCCGTGCACGCACGGGGTTTTTCCAGAAAAATATAATTATGTAGTATTATCGTATAAAAACAGAAAATCTTATGTATATTTTAAAAAGTTAGAGTTCAACATGTGCGAAAGTAAGAAAAATAGGTAGCAGAAATTGTAAATATAACCGTGGCATCGACCTTATATTTGATTCTTGAGCATGTCTCCATATAATGTTATTCTGCCAAAGGTTCTTTGATCACATGGGTTTATACATAAATCAAATTTATTTTAAATTTTTTGTTTACTATACAGATATATAAGAATTTACCCGTGAAAATTATGATATAAGTACAACTAATAAGCATGTATGAGTTTTCATTATCTATTAATATTAATTAATATTTTGTAAAATTTTTATCAGATGATAGATTTAACTTTATTTATCTGACATAAATGTTAATGTTGAGATTGATGTTGTTGTTTAACATTAACTATTGATATCATGTTGTACAAAATGTGCGAGTTTAGTAGCGCATAATGAGCGTTGATGGAGTTAAAATATATTCTGTAAAGTTTTTTAAAAATGTTTTTCCGGATATCCGTATATAAACTTTAAATAATAATTACATGAGTCGTTATAAGTACAATCGCGTATATTTATTTTCATATCACAGTAATTCGTACTTACCATTTGATATTTATATTACCGTTAATAATAATTATCTGTATTTAATATTCAAACCCGTGTACGTATAGATTAAACTTTTAAATAGGATAACATGAGCTCTTATTTGTATTTAACGTACATAGTAAAAAGTTATTTTAATAGATGAAAGTTTAAAACTAATATTTATTTTAAAAGTATTTAACGTATATTAAAACTAATTTGTACAATTATAAAATTTTGTAAGTTTAATGGATGAAGTCTCCTACTCATGTAATGGTAAACAAAGTTCATATTATAAAGTGTAGGGGTATAAAGTGTAAGGGTTATTTGTTTATTATCTAAAGTTATCAAAAAATATGGAGATTTATAATTTTACACTTAACTTCATATAGTATATTTAAAATTCAACCACTAATGTTTTATTAATTACCTCATCTTTTTTTAAGTCTTTATTTTCATAAATTTGACACCTATACTTTTATGTGTTTTTTTTCCTTAATCAAATTCTCCACCAAATTTATTAAAGTTTGACCAAAATCAATTCAATTTTGACTTTTTATCGACCAATCATATTGCTTGATTTCGCTTATGTGTCAAAATCGAGCATTCCTATTGGTCCAATTTTTTTTCCACTAAGATTGTTTTGTCAAAAAAACTCCGAAATTATGTAATTCTTTTATTATATAAAAGATGACACGTTGAACACCATCTAAAACAATTGAAAGAAATATAAATACCACTGCGACTGAGCCAAGCATCACATCATTTGGTCCTCAATTATACATAGCCTGATCAACTATGTCTAATTTAGGAATAATCATGTCATGAAGGGAACAGTCATATTATCAGGTATCTAAATAACAATCCTCATTCAAAAGCAAAATATAGAGATAAAATGAAACGTTCATGAATATTTCATTGGACAAACCACAATAAATACCTATCTCATCCCCTCATCATTATGATGAGAAATCGACAAAAGTACAAGTAGGAAAAATCGCTAATATAGTGATGAGGTGCGGCATTTTTGAGATGGGAAATGAGAGAAAAATGGTTGATGGAAGAAATGGAAATTAGAAAGGGGTATTTATAGGCTAAAATATAGCCGTTAGTGCACTATTCACGACCGTTGGAATTCACTATTCACGACCGTTAGAATACTGTTCACTAGCCGTTATCTTACTATTCATGACCACTATTTTTAAAATTCACAGCCCTTAAATACATTTGTTACTTTGTCATATTTGGTACAAATAAATCTAACTGAATCACGTTTCCTTTTTTTTTTGGAATAAAAATCTCTCGACAACCCTCTGTTCATAATTCTCTACTCAAGTAATCACGTTAAAACTTGAATGTCAGGACGAAATTTAGAATGACGAGTGGGTACTGTAGAACCCTGTAAAAATTTCTTATAATAATAATCGTTAATAAATAATAATCCTCTGTTACTGTTACTGATCCCCATTATTTCATAAAAATTTTAAATTTTTCTTATTATATTAATTGGTCGTTGTCACGATATAATATAATTCACGAAATGACGGAACCAGTTCTCGACGCGTTTAACGAAACTAAATAATTCACAAATCCTAATTAAACCTTAATTACTATAACCGGACCCTTAACAATTCTCGGCCCAACCCATTCGAAGATCACTATTCATTCGGCCTAGAAGTTAAACCAAATTCCATAGTTATGATTTTAACTATAATCGACTAGCAACCATGCTCCAAGACGCTCCTCGTTCTCTCGAATCTCAAACAAGACACCTATATATTTTTATATCATCTCATTTCTCACCTAGCCAACTCTAAGCGTGCCAAGTTTCAGGATTTAATATCGAGTTTCGCTACGTTTTTTAAGGGCAATTAGTTTGGCCAAAACACAACCCAACTCGACATACTCAATTATTCAAAACATAACCATTTTAACTCCAACTCGTTTCTACGCAATCCCAATAATATTTCTATCATAGTTTCATGTTAAAAGTCGAGTTCCGTCATCAAATATTAAGGGTTACACGATTTTGATGACGAAACTCGACTTTTAACATGAAACAATGATAGAAATATTATTGGGATTGCGTAGAAATGAGTTGGAGTTAAAATGGTTATGTTTTGAATAATTGAGTATGTCGAGTTGGGTTGTGTTTTGGCCAAACTAATTGCCCTTAAAAAACGTAGCGAAACTCGATATTAAATTCTGAAACTTGGCACGCTTAGAGTTGGCTAGGTGAGAAATGAGATGATATAAAAATATATAGGTGTCGTGTTTGAGATTCGAGAGAACGAGGAGCGTTTTGGAGCATGGTTGCTAGTCGATTATAGTTAAAATCATAACTATGGAATTGGGTTTAACTTCTGGGCCGAATGAATAGTGATCTTCGAATGAGTTGGGCCGAGAATTGTTAAGGGTCCGGTTATAGTAATTAAGGTTTAATTAGGATTTGTGAATTATTTAGTTTCGTTAAACGCGTTGAGAACTGGTTCCGTCATTTCGTGAATTATATTATATCGTGACAACGACCAATTAATCTAATAAGAAAAATTTCAAATTTTGCTGAAATAATGAGGATCAGTAATAGTAACAGAGGATTATTATTTATTAACGATTATTATTATAAGAAATTTTTACAGGGTTCTACAGTACCCACTCGTCATTCTGAATTTCGTCCCAAAATTCAAGTTTTAACGTGATCACTTGAGTAGAGAATTATGAACAGAGGGTTGTCGAGAGATTTTTATTCCAAAGAAAATAAGGAAACGTGATTCAGTTAGATTTATTTGTACCAAATATGACAAAGTATGTGAAAATTGAAAATAGTGGTCATGAATAGTAAGATAACGGCTAGTGAACAGTATTCTAACGGTCGGGAATAGTGAATTCCAACGGTCGTGAATAGTGCACTAACAGCTATATTTTAGCCTATAAATACCCCTTTCTAATTTCCATTTCTTCCATCAACCATTTTTCTCTCATTTCCCATCTCAAAATGCCGCACCTCATCACTATATTTGTGAACGTACCCTCGACCTGCAATTTTATTTAACATGAACTAAGTATCAATTCTACATACTTGTGTCACCTGGTCTTCTTTGCGTGTATTTTAACAAACGAAATACTAAATTTGTAATAAAAAAATTTAGAACATCAAAGCTTTTTGATAACCTGAAGGTAGCAAATATTTAGCAATGACCCAAAACTAATTAGAATAATTAGTAGTAACATATCTTGACGTATCTAAATGGGTGACCTAGCTAGTTGTCGTTCTTTTATCCGAGCATATCATTTAGATTTTAATGAGTAAATTTTATTTTGCCTTAGGTCGCGTCTAGAGAGGTCTACGTTCGAGGGCTGCTTAGTGATACTCATTGAACTCGTTCCCTAAAGAAAGTGAACACAAGATATGAAAATGACCCGACTAACGCAAAACTAGCTTAAAATATTAGCGATTTTTCCTACTTGTACTTTTGTCGATTTCTCATCATAATGATGAGGGGATGAGATAGGTATTTATTGTGGTTTGTCCAATGAAATATTCATGAACGTTTCATTTTATCTCTATATTTTGCTTTTGAATGAGGATTGTTATTTAGATACCTGGTAATATGACTGTTCCCTTCATGACATGATTCTTCCTAAATTAGACATAGTTGATCAGGCTATGTATAATTGAGGACCAAATGATGTGATGCTTGGCTCAGTCACAGTGGTATTTATATTTCTTTCAATTGTTTTAGATGGTGTTCAACGTGTCATTTTTATAATATAACAACGCAATTTCTTTTAAGAATAAAGTAGGAAATTTTTGTTCATACTATGAATCAGAAATTTTTAGAGTAATAACAGTATATTGTTATTTGATAAATGGAATAGAAATTGAAATTGACGCAGATTATGATTATTATGAAAATATTACAAGGTAGATTTTTCGATACGGTAGGAGGATATTATTATACTTAGGTTACATCCATCGTAACTTAAAGTAAAATACAAGAAAGAGATACAACTTAGGAAATTCTTGAACTAGAGTTTATTTATTTACAACATGAATTTATTCATCTGCTTAAAATCTAGTTGTCATTCCCTTGATACTATCGAAGTCGTTAAAGATCTTTCATTCTCTTGCAAAAGTCTTGGCCTTCCAGTTGATTTTGTAGTTTGGACATTAGCTCTTGTAGTGCCCTTTTACACCACATCCATGGCATACTATATTTGGTGGTTGTCTTTTTCTGTCCGGAGCCTTACAGCTATTTGCCTTGTGACCTGTTTTCTGACACTTCCTGCACTTAACAATGCCAATTCCTGTGTGATGCATCTCGTACTTTTGACACAGGGGTTGACTTCCACGATAACCACTTTCAGTAACAGGTGTTGCGAGGCAGTCTCTACTAGCTTTTTGTTTGTATTCCAGCTGACGTTAATAGTTGATACGATATTCTAGATGTTTACAATAGCAGTCTTGAGCATTGGTGAAATTGTAGTAGGTGGTGTTGATGGTTTCTCTTCCAACGAGTTTTCGCTTTTGGTTATCTCCATTAGGTATAACTCCTTGCCTAATCCCTTGGTTATGGGTGATGGTAGGGTTAGTCATTCTTTCTAGAGTTTTAAAGTGAGCTGGCCCATATTCCATGAAACTTTCATGGTTATGTTTACCAGGTATACTCGTCTCTTATAGCAGTCTTGAGCATTGGTGAAATTGTAGTAGGTGGTGTTGATGGTTTCTCTTCCAACGAGTTTTCGCTTTTGGTTATCTCCATTAGGTATAACTCCTTGCCTAATCCCTTGGTTATGGGTGATGGTAGGGTTAGTCATTCTTTCTAGAGTTTTAAAGTGAGCTGGCCCATATTCCATGAAACTTTCATGGTTATGTTTACCAGGTATACTCGTCTCTCTCCTTGGATAAACTATGGTAGTCCCTTCGAGTACTACTGACACGATGTTGTTTACCAATTTCTTGATGGCTTCAGGAGTCATGGTGATTTTAGATGATGATGGAGTATATGTATTGTTCATGTTGTCCATCTTCTGAAATCATTAATGAAACTCAACTTAGAATCCATCTAATGTCAGAATAATTCAAATAATTGAAGCTAATTATTTCATTGATGATAGACTGAATTGAATTCTTACTGTAATCTAATTTCAAGATATGTCTGGGTTGCATCATAGTTAAATGATCAACTCCTGATATGGGATTACTAAGGAACAAACTGAATTGTCTACTAAAATAAATCTTCTCTTCATTCTTCAATTTCTCTCTTGAAAATTTATTTTTAGACAATTCTTTTTTTTTTGGTTATTTATGGTATGTTTAAGAAATCTTAACAACTTTAAGAGATCTTATGCTAGATTGGAATAACATTGCATAAATCAACATGATATTAATAACTTGACTGATTGTTTCTGTAAAACAAATGGTACAAGATCTTTTATTAATATGTCATTGATCTACGTGGAGTCATTTGTTTCTCAAAGAAAGTAACAAGTGATGAGATTTTTGCATGAAAGTATGAGGATTCATTACATGCATGTTTAATATGAAAGAAAAGATTGGTTCATAACAGAGAGATATAACAGAAAGGAGGTTATTATACATTATGATTCTATTAAAAGTTCTGTAAGTTTCAGATTTATTGAAAATTACACGAAATACTAACCAAAACTATTTGGTTTAGTAAGCACAACAAAGATACTTGTAAAATTTAGATCAGTTACGCCTCTGACGTAAATATCTAACTACTTTCTCAAATTCAAGTTGTGCAACTTCCATGTTTGAGAAACGTTCCTGACACATATTCATTTGATTAGCCAACATAGTCTCTAATGCGAAAATCTTTTGACCCTAGGTTCTGGCTGTGTCTCTGGCCATCCATAGGGTTCTTTCAATATCTTCAACTCTACCATGTGTATGACCGTGTTTCTCTTCTTGCATAACGGATCCTGGAGTCCAAGTTTCCAAGCTCCTGGTTGGATTTGTCCTTTATCTCACCAACCTTCATTCTTAAATCAAACATTATTCGTCTTTCAGCATCCGCTCTTTTGAACAACGTGTCAAGGTTACGGTCGTACCCTTCAAATCGCGTTGGTTGTAAATCTTTTAGCTGTTCAGTGTGAGCGTATAATATGTTGGCTTGTCGATAAATAAGAGTCCATATTGAATCAGGAGTTCTTATATTGTAGTCAGGTGAATTAGGTGAGGATAAATTATTTGGAATATTTGGTATTGAGGAATCTGAAGTATAAGGAAATGGAGAATTTGGCTCAACATTCTTCCACGTATCTCTTGGCGTGAACTTTGTCCAATTCCAATTGTTGCCTGACCACCAATCAAATCTTCATATGATTCAGCGGCTCTCCTTAGTTTTTGACGTAAAGGTGAACAAATAGGTGACGATGGGAGTGATCTATGAGTGAGTTCTATATGAGGCTGGGGTTGTGATATTTCTACATAAAGACCTTTAGTATTCAGAGAATTTTGATAGACATGTGATGTATTAGTATTATGGAGAGTAGTTTCGATATTCGCGGGAGTTTCAGGAGACATGTTACTGTAGTAACCGAGAATAGTATTTATGAGTATTTTATACGTTAAAGATATAATAGTACGGATGAAATAATAATTGTGTAAGAGTAACTACTAAGCATGTAAAATAATCTTATCAGATAAGGTATTGAGCACGGCTGTCTGCAGACATGGAGAGCATAAAATAGTATGGTGTAAAATCATTCACTTAAAAAGTGTAGTTATAGTTTAATGTTTGAAAACATTTAGTTCTCTTTAACTTTGGCTCTGATACCAAATCTGTAACACCCCCAAATTTATGATTTAGCAGCGGAAAAGTAATTTGGGTGTTACGGGGAGGATCGAAGTCATGTTCACATAAGACGGCTTAAAAGAGGCGTTTTGAAAGTTATTTGTCATTCAAATAATACTTTTGATAAATGATGAAACATTTGCTTTAAAAATCTCTTTAAAAGATATAAAGGTTTGTAAGAATGACATATTTGATTTTTACACCATTTTAATTTATCAGAGTAATAAATGTCGCTCCGTGTCTTGTCCTGCTCCGTTAATTACCTGAGATACGCATGCTTAAAAGTGTCAACACAAAGGTTGGTGAGTTCATAGAGTTTGATGGAAAACCATTTATTTCAATAGATTCAGGAGTATTTAGTAATAATTGTAATAAATACTAACAGTGATAAACAAGTATTGAGTGATGTTTATTATAATCACAGATAAATCATATTTGTATTCAATCAAATTCAAGTATTGGATCATAATCCTAACATGAGATGGAAACTCATGATACTAATGTAGTGAGACCTATAATTCAAGTCTAGTGAAATACCTATACAGTTGTATCTAGATATATGTTGAAAACATATATATTCTTATGGATATTGCCCCAAGCCTCATGACACGCAAAACGTTAACAAATACCGTAAAACGGAGGTGATCATCAAGTCAATAATGATAATAAGGCCCTCATGTAATAGGTGATTTGCCAATTCCTATTTTTACTCAAATACAGTGTATCACGACTAATACGACTAGCCACAAAGGCATTCCGTCAAGTATTTAGTGGGATAGGATGTCAAGCCTCAACAGGTTTCGAAGCTGTTCACTATATTCGCGCTCACAACAAGTGATTAATGGCTCATGATAGAGGGACTTTATGGCGATAAGGGTAACTTAGGCAATATCATGGTATTGATGAAACTAAAGTATTTATTCTCTTCCTAGCATGTATTTCCGTTGAAACATAGAAATGTCATATAGAGATATGAGAATCATTCAGGATGTTATAGTAAAATCAAATAGCATCTTACAATAATCAATTTGGAATCATTATTATCTCAGTTCAGTATTCTAGTTAAGCAATTTGCCAGTAACATATATATCACATCTTAAGTCATAAACCATATCAGGTAAATATTAATTAGGAAATTGTTTCGAATTATGTAAGTTATTCATATACTTATAAAATTATCAAAGTATATGTAAGCATGTATCTCCACCACATAGTTAAAACAAATATTAAAAATTGGGGCTATGACTCACCTTGAGCGATACTGGAAATGATGAAAAGTAAATTCGGGTGAGATTGTGGGAACGATTATGGAAACGTCTTCAATACGGATCCTGATTATAAGGAAGGGCTAAGATTTTGACTTAATATGAATGGTGGAATTGATGATGAAAACGAATAACGATCTGATCGTTAGAGTGAGAATATGATATGCTTTAAATACCTAAAGTTCAAAAACAATATATTTCATAATATTATCTTGTTTTTATGTCTTATATTCCGAAATATCATTTCTTCGAAACGTATAGTTAAATCATTTAAACATCCTTTATATAAATATATAACGAATGTTATATATTAAGTATAAGAAATATATAAAAATGCATGTGACGTGACGGAAAATCGTAAAATGGAAAATAAAATAAGAACGTTAAATAATATATGTTGTTCCCTGTCCTTTTCCAGTTTTTACACTTTTTACCCTAATGGCGTTAGCGTTACACCGTTAGTCCTTATTTTATAATAATTGCATTTATAGTCCACTACTTGTCCAAAATAACTTTATGAGCTTGGTAACTGATAATATGTCCTTTTATATCCTATAGATTATGTTTTTACAGTTTCAGTCCCTATTTTAGGTGATTGGCAGTTTTAGTCCTTCTAGGTGTTGTCGAGTTACATTTTTAGTCAAAAGTTATAAAAATTACGAGAAAAAGTATAGGAAAATTTCTGAAGCTTATTTAAGTAATAAAAAGCTTATTTCAACTGATTATTTACAAAAAAATAGTTTATTTTCACTTAATGGGCTTTTAACGAGCCGAGTTTATATATAAGGTCCAATAACGTTTTGAAAACCGTACTTCGCGAGACGAGTTGAGCTCATCAAAAATATCATCTTTCATGTTCTATTTTCATATCAAAAGATCTAGATAAGCTAGCTTATTCAAAGAGCTTAAAAACTGCTTATTTGGCTTAAAAAGCCCAAATCGTTTATATCTGACACTTTTAAATATGAGTTTTGAAATTTGATAAGACGAAAAGTGTACCCGTTTTAAGGGGTCATTTAAGCCCTAATTCGAGTAAATGTGATCAAATATTGCCCTAAATCGTTCCTTTTGTCATTTTAGCTACTTTTGAGAAGAATTCTGGAAAACATGTCAATTTGGACGTTTTTGAAGCATAAAAGTGAAGAAAACGACAAAGTCTCAAAAGAAGCTGGAAAACCTTCCTGACGGCGTCAGAGTCACAAGGTGACGCCGTCAGCCAATGTTGACAAAGGAGTGAAATCAGATTACACTAGACGCCCTATGAAGAAAACAAGATGTTTACACCTGACGGCGTCAGGTGTTAAAAGGTGTAGGCCGTCAGGTGTTAACTTAAAAGTGACGGCCCAGAGTAGATTAACAAGTGACGGTATCAGAAGTAGATCTAGACCATCCGAGAACCCTAATGGCGGTGAGCTGACGGCGTCAGAACCCATAACCTGACGCCGTCAGAATGTAAAATCTATATATACTTTTCTATTTTTCCTTCATTATGTGTGGAACTTTTGGTGCAACTTTGGGAAAACCTGATGAGACGAAAAATGTTACATTTTTAGGGGTCGGTTTGAGTCCTAATTCGTATGTTTTTGGTATGGATTTCACCCAAAGTCGTTTCTTTTATCATTTTAGGTACTTTTGGAGGGAAAATCGCAAAAGGAGCGTTTTCGGGCGTTTTTGGAGCGAAAAAGTGCGGAAAAGAGCAAAAACTCAAAAGACCTTGAAGATTACAGAAGCTGACGCCGTCCCCCTTTGCTTATTGACGCCGTCAGAGATCAAGTCAAGTCAGAGATGGAAAATAAAGCCTGGACGGGCCAGAGAGTTTGCTGTACAAAAGGCTGACGCCGTCAGCCAAGGCCATCTGGAAACCCTAATCGCCGAGCTGACGCCGTCCACACTTGGGTTGACGCCGTCAGCCCACAAAAACTATATATATAGAACGTTTTTATCTTGTTTCATACGAATTTTAGAGTGGAGAAGTTGGGACTAAAACCCTAGTACGTGTTTTACAGACCTTGGAGGGTATCCAACCCCTTCTATCTTGCATGTTCAATTGAAGATAAGTATTCTTTCATACGATATGTCTATGTATTGTGTGATTATCATGTTTGCTTGTCTTTCTTTCAATATGCTAGGCTAATTTCCTTCGTGTTTGCTTAGATCTAATGAAACCTAACTATTGATTATCATGTGATGTGTATGTTGTGATTGTTTTTGGGTGAATGTTCCATCTACGTTAGGCTAAAGAAAACTGGCTAATCTCCTATATGGTAACATGCTTGAACGTCTTTAGAAACGTGAATCTAATGTGCGTTAATGATTTTAAGGTAGTATTTCATGCGTAGGTTGCTATCTAAGAGCTTATGGTTTGGATACTTGACGTATCGCTATGAAGGAGGTAGGAACCTATAGAATTAGGGAATTGAACGCACTCCCTATGACCTATTAGGAATACACCCGTCATCCAAGCAAACTCAACATACTTGTCACATGGTAAAAGGTAGTTAGGGAGTAATGAAGTATAAGTAAACACTTCTCTCCACCACTGATTTTCTCAAAAATATAAAAATACAAAAATATGAGTAGAATAGAAGTAGAAACTTGGGTTAGTTGACTAGCAACTAATTCCGCCCTATCCTCCAAAACCAGAGATTTACTTGCTTTCATAAAAATAAAAATACAAAAAGAATCTTCCTTCAACCCCTAGACCTAGATTAGAGTAGTTTTAGCCTAACGAACACTATTCCCTGTGAGAGAACGATCAATCCCCCGGTACTTGCCACTACACTATACTACATCGGTCAGGTACACTGCCTGGTGGGGATTGCAAGCCTCTTGAGATCCCTCAAGAGGTAAAACGTAGTGCGTGTTGCAATCCACGCGCATCAAAACCCTAAAGACGAATTTGGCTGTATTTTCAAGGGTTTTTCACCCTTGAATCCTTCATGTTCAATTAAAGATAAGTCCTCACTTAAATTAATCAATATGTCTATGTGTTGGTTAATTACATCTTATGCCTGTCTTTCAATTAACATGATAGGCTGATTTTTCTTGTGTTTGCTCAGATCTAATGAAACCTAACTATTAATTATTGGTTGATTGGTGTGTTATTACTTGTCTTGGATGAATGTTTCATCAATGTTAGGCTTAAGAAAACTGGCTAAACTCCTATACGGTAACCTGTTTGAACGTCTTAAGAAACATGTAACCAATGCGTACTAGGTTATTAAGGTAGTATTTAATGCATGAGCCACTGTTTACAATCCCTATGATTGGGTGCTTTACGCATCGTTGTAGGAGGAGATAAGAGCTCATAGAACCCGTCATCCACGCAATTGATACACACACCAATTAACCGGTAAAAGATAGTTAGGGAGTAAAGAAATCTAAGTAAACACATTTGTCTCCATATAAGTTTTCACAACCACATAGCTGTAGTTATTTTATTTTTATTGCAATAGTAGTTTTTGGGTTAGTTGACTAGCAACTAATTCCGCCCACTCCTTCAAACCCGAGATTTTACTTGCTTTTATAAAATTATAAAAATACAAAAAAATAATCTTCCTTCACCCTTAGACCTATTATAGTAGTTTTTCAATCCCAACGAACATTATTCCCTGTGAGAGAATGATCAATCCCCCGTACTTGCCACTACACTATACTACATCGGTCAGGTACACTGCCTGGTGGGATTGCAAGCTTCTCAAGATCCCTTGAGAGGTAAAACATGTTGCGTGGTCGCAATCCCACGTCATCACAATTCACTTTGGTGAATTTAAAGTGTCGAGACGTGAGTATTTTTACAAGTGATATATAAGAAAGTGATAGCTAGCTAGATGGTCTAACGAGTTGTGTAAAAATATAGTATGCTTGTGAAGTTATATTTCAAGATACACGATGGTTTCTTAGGTAGTTTGGGACGTATAAAAGACTTAGAATATTTTCTAAGTTTTTGTGTTTTTGTATACGATTTAAACTAAATTTTAAATAGGTTCGTTTCATGCATGATACTTAGAAATAAAGGTGAAATATGTGTGCTACGTGACTCCTAGGCCTTCCAAGATAGAGGCTAGTCACGTTTGGTGTGCTATGTATGAATGGTTACGTAAATATATATATGCCAAAGTATATACGTTCGACATGAACTATACATGATGCATGGAAATGAACTATCGAATGAAATGAAATAAAAAGAGTTTCTAAGATACTTACAACACCTCTAAAGTGGTATAGAGTCGTGAGTGATGGAGGAAACACAAGAAATGTTCACGTTCGAATATAAAACTCTAACACCTTAGAATAAGCTTGAAATGAAGTTGTAATAGCTTCTGGTCGTTTTGGGGTTTATAAATGATGAAAAGGACTGAGAAATATGTAAAGGAAGTGAGGGTGAGAGGTGGTGAAGGAGAAAGATGTTATACGTATATATATAAGTATATGTACGAGCTATATATTGAGTTTTAAGGCATTCACACATGTTTCTACTATTTCGAAGTCAAAGAATGTTGGATATTATTGAGATTTTTCTGCCAAGATGACTTTAAGAATGTGTGAATGTAAGGAGAAATCAAGTGGGAATTGAGTTCTTAATATATATGTCGACTAGGGAATTTTATATAACACACGATTTGGAAAAATCATGTAACCCTTGATATTTGATGACGGAACTCGACTTTTAACATGAAACTATGATAGAAATATTATTGGATTGCGTAGAAACGAGTTGGAGTTAAAATGGTTATGTTTTGAATAATTGAGTATGTCGAGTTGGGTTGTGTTTTGGCCAAACTAATTGCCCTTAAAAAACGTAGCGAAACTCGATATTAAATTCTGAAAATTGGCACGCTTAGAGTTGGCTAGGTGAGAAATGAGATGATATAAAAATATATAGGTGTCGTGTTTGAGATTCGAGAGAACGAGGAGCGTTTTGGAGCATGGTTGCTAGTCGATTATAGTTAAAATCATAACTATGGAATTAGGTTTAACTTCTGGGCCGAATGAATAGTGATCTTCGAATGGCTTGGGCCGATAATTGTTAAGGGTCCGGTTATAGTAATTAAGGTTTAATTAGGATTTGTGAATTATTTAGTTTCGTTAAACGCGTCGAGAACTGGTTCCGTCATTTCGTGAATTATATTATATCGTGACAACGACCAATTAATATAATAAGAAAAATTTCAAATTTTTCTGAAATAATGGGGATCAGTAACAGTAACAGAGGATTATTATTTATTAACAATTATTATTATAAGAAATTTTAAAGGGTTCTACAACGAATATAATCAATAATTTAAGTCGACATGTTTAAACTCCAACATCACTATGACACAACTTTTACCACAAACCAACACCACAACTCATCACATCCCGCCACCATTATTAACCACTTTACAATGTAAGATTAGAAAGATTAGACGACGACGACGACAACAACAACAACAACAACAAGAACAAAATGTGCACCATTTTAAACTACTCCCAAACGACCAAGCGCTAATGTACCTAAACTCCTCACCAGAGGTTTAGGTCACTAAGTACACATTTTCATATGGAGAAAAAGAATCAAGATGATTATAAGGATCACTTAATTAAGCCACATACACATTATTTATCTGATTAGACCAAAGTGCAAAAAAAAGAATTAATTACCGGACCAAAATGTAAAACATAACTCTCATCGTTTCAAAATTATAGTTTTCGTTTTTATTTTTAAATGTTACAAAATAATAGTCCACTTCTTGTCTCAAGAAATCAAAAAAAATTTAATAAATGAGGATGATATTGATTTGTCAAATAATGCAATAGTTTCACTTCTTTTAAAATGGGAACGAGCCAGGGTACCTGCGCGTTGCTTCGGGAATGTTGTGTTTAATCCAAACTCGAAATAGAACGATCAACTAATTTTCTTTTAGGGACTAAATTTGCAAAAGGTCGCTAACGGGGGACTAACGGTGCAATTTATAGCTAACATGAGGGACTAAAAGCGTAAAATCCTTAGTTACAGTACACGCACTATTACAAACTGGCTTTTACTGTAGCAGCAACTGTTATGCACTGTAGCAACTTTATTTTCACTTTTAGTCCCTTGACGTGGTGTTCTTTGCAAAGTTAGTCCTTAAGGACTAACGGTGAAAAAAAAGTTAACTTTAGGGGTTGTTTCTGTTTATTATTTGCACAGAAAAAGCCACTGAAGTTATTGGTCCGTTTCAAATTTAATCCACGTTTGTTAGATAACGGTCATTAAGGACTAACTTCGCAATTGATCACTAACCTCAGGGGCTAATAGTGGCAAACATGAAACTTGCGTGGGCGCCTGTTGCTACAGTGAACCTCACGCTTTTTAGTATATATATAAATTGATTTGCACACTTCGGGGATTGATTGAAATACTTCATTTGTGCATTAAATATTTGTACATTCTGCTTTAATTGTTTGTACTTTAAGTGTGCAAATAACTTTTTAAAGTGCAAATCATTAGGTGATGTAACCGAACCAAACCAAGGAACCCAAACTTGAAAACACAAAACAGTGAGTCGGTTTGTTACTTTTGACTTTGACAAGCTTTCCCCCTCATCCCCTCAACTTCTCCCTATAAATACAGTTTTTAGCTCATAAATCAAACCTCAATTTTTATCACCAATAAAAAAAAAGTTAATAATGGGCAAATGGAATTGTCATAGAAGAACATGGAGACCCAAAAATTATTACCGTGATCAAAGAATCCCATCTCCACCTACTTATTACGACACTGAATTCAAATTTCGAGGTATAAATTTTATATTTTTATTATACCCTTTTGATCTTTATTGTATTAATTGTATTGGGGTTATTGATTTATGTTTTCTTGATAAGATTGTTGTAGATTTAATAATGTTGTTTGGTTTTTTTTTTTAGTTTTGGTGATTTCAAGTGTTCGTGAATTGATAAAAGATTTGAGTTTTGATGTGTGGATTAGTAATTAAGAATTGGGGTGTTAGGGTTTTGTCTAAAAATGAGTAATTTGAGATAAAAGGTAGTATTTTTATGCGAGTGTGAGGATTTATTGGTGGATTGAATGTGTGATGTAAGTAGGTGATTTAGGATTTTGGTTTTTTAAGGTTTGGGATAGAGAGGTTTATTCGATGATTAGTGGATTAAAGAACTTTGGAAATGAAAATGATGTATTCTGAATTATATAAACTGTGCTATAACGTAAGTCTTAGAGGTTAACCTGGCATTTTGAAACAAACAACTCCAGCCAAACCACTAAACCAGTAACTAGCAATTTGACAGGTCCCCACTTGCTAAGTAAATCGTCTACATTCTCCCGGGAATAAAGTAGGATGTTGGATGTAGAGCCTGCTATCGAAGAAGACAACTCCCATCTAGGTCAATGGATCTCGAAAACAGAGAAGAAAGCAGCATCCCGCTCAATGCAAGTAGGGAAAAATAATTGAACAAAATAACTAATTCTTGAGCTGTAGAATATTAATGGATTACAGTAAATAAAATTGAGAAAGGGAAAAATAGTGAGTTTAGGAAAATTAATTGAACAAAATAACTAATTCTTGAGCTGTTTTATTAATCAATCCAAAGTTCCAAACACCCCCTTAACGGAAGTTCAAGTGTTCAACACCGGGAAACATCTTCAATTCTTCATATCCTTTCTCAATTTTACTGATTACAAGTAGAATAGTACTACAATAAGTCTTCCTTGTGCTGTTTAAAATGCCTAAAAACCAGAGGAATCAAGAGCTGAATATATTCGCTGAATCTCTGTGTGCTTTATTTTCGTGATTGTTTTCCTCTTTTGCCATTATTTGATCCCTTCGTAGTTGATCCGTATACTATTCATTCACAATCAACCACCCCTAACCAAATTTTGACTTAGTTGTCAAGAAAGTTAGTGAACTTTTCTCGTATTCTGCAAGTAATGATTTTGCGAAAGAAGAGGTCAAACATGTCAATGTTGTCAAATGTGTTGTAAATAATGTTGGAACATTAAGGTGATGTACAGGAAGGAAACAGCAAGTAGATTAAGCTGTTTGAGAGAAGCTTATCAGTAAACATTGACAATGTTTATAATGTGTGCCACAAACCGACTAATAACATTAGGGAGTATCCACAAAGTAGGGTGTTAATATGTGTTGCTCGAGAAAATGATTTCTGACATATATTTTGCGTTCTAATTTAACATCCAAAATCTTATGTGCTTGTATCATTTGAGTTGGAACTGGGGTTACATGGCACATGTTGCTTTTATGTTTTAAAATATTCGTGGTCAGTGTCTTAGTTACATCCATGAATGCATTATAGATTTTAGATCTTATTGCATGCTCATCATATCAACATTTCTTGGAGAAATGGAGGTACGTGTCACGGACAGTGCTACACTAATATGCTGGGCAGGTCGTGGTTCTAGATGGCATTAAATTTGTTAAATATTTTCAAACCCACACCTCTAAGCTTCTTATGCAACTTATTTTTTCTGGCAAAATAGGCCCATTGGTTGGAGGTGGCAGTTTTGACCCATTTATAGCTTAGTAGATTGATTTAGGGTGTACATCATCAAATAGGTCAAACAGGAAAGTTTTATTTATAGCTGAGTAGGTTGATTAAGGTTCCACATATTGTCCTTGACGAGGGGCCTGTGGCGGTTATCTTTTTTTGGGGAATGTTTTGTAATTACAGATAACACATTACCACCACCCGTTAGCCACCTCTGTTTTATAGAGCATGTATTTGTATCTAATACTCTCTCTGTCTTGTCATCTGCTTTACGTTATTTTTGGATTTTAACC
>LBNU01029256.1:19693-30910 GCA_014162995.1 Artemisia annua
TTTCTTCTTTTATATTGACCTTTAGGGTTCCACTTGAGTCTCTAAACAAATCCCATCAAGTTCTGACCGTTGGATTGGCTTCAAATGATCTGGGCCTTTGATTTGGATTTCTGGCGGGAAGAGGTTATATAGCCAATTGGCTCAATTGGGGGACTGTGAGGGTGTAGGTAGGGGTTTATAGGGTAGGGTAGGGGTGGTGGAGGTGACTGCTTGGCGGTTGAGGTGATAGGTGGTAGTGGGCAAGTGGTGATGGTGGGAGAGGTGTTGCAGGTTCAAGTGGTGGGGGGAAAGAGGTGGAGGTTGACTATTTGACTGGGGGGAGGGTTATAAACGGGGTAAAGGGTTTAGTTTATTGGGCTTGGTGGGATAAGGGGATGGGATTGGGTTATGTTTTGTTTTTGGGTTTGTTTTGGATTTGGACTTGGGGTTTATAGAAAATACATAGGTCCGTTTGGTTTGTAATTTATAATAAGGACCAGATATGTAAAATCTGAAAATTGAGGGGGCTGAAGTGTAAGTCTTCCAAAGTTGTCCAAGGGGTATAATTTGCCAAGTGATGAATAGTACAAGGGTTGTAGATGTAATATTTCACTTTTGGTCCTTCAGGGACTAAAATTGCCAACTGTTGAAACTTCAGGGACCAAATGTGTAATTTCTCCAAAACTCTCTCCCAGGGACTAAAATTGGTACTTTGTGAACTCCAAGGACCCATGTTGACTTTTCCATCCAAAATTATTGCTCAGGGGCCATTTCTGCCAATTTTGAAAGTAGAGGGACCAAAATTGTAATTTTGCCAAACTTGCCACCAAAGGACTAAATATGATTATTTGTGATTTCAAAAGGACCTTTGGTGACTTTTTATTGAAAATAAATGCTTAGGGACTGATTTTGTCAATTTGTGAAAGTTGGGGGACTGAAACTGCCAATTATGCCAACTTTGTTCGTTTTTTCTCTTGTTTTTAAACATTTTGCATCTGAAACATATAAAACACACTTTTGGAATATTTTCACTATTTTGATGCATTATTGGGTGTTTTTGGATGTTTTGGCAGTTCAAATGTAACAAAAATGATGAGTATTTACACACTCATCACATACCAAGTTTTTTTAAAAACAGTGTAGGTATCTATCACACTTTCTTTTTGTCCGGCATTAGTTACTAATACAATACTTTCTTTTTTCCATATAACTTTTCTGTTTAATTTTAGAATAGAAATTTGGCAAAAACAAATGACATATGCAGCACTATTTCGTGAATTGGTTATTCTTTAGCCATAAAGTAAATCATAAGCGGATAACAGTGCACATTAATGAATTTCAAATGCCAAACACTTCTATTTAGCATGCGTAACCTATTGACTCCCTGAAACTGACTATCTCCATGCTAATACATTACCTTTCATAACAAAATGGTAGCTACTTTTTACTTCTCCCATTCTTTGTTGTCACATTCAGATTGAAGTTTTACATTTCGATCCACTTTTACATTTAAACTTAAATTTAGGTTATCAAATGGATAAAGGTTTAAAAGCTTTTGCTTTGATACTTATAGACTAAGAAGTATTGGGCTAAACCTAAAGTTCAACACTACCGGAACAAAACAATTTCATATTACTTATATTTGCTATTTACTTGCTACTTTTATATCTTAACTTCCCACTATTTCTTACAGGTGCACAGACTGCACGGTGCCAAAACATGGCATACGACTTCACCTCTGGAACAATTCTTTGCCCTGCTTGCCGGAACAATCAGATGCTAATTTGAAAGTATAGAAGAAGATCAAGAGGGTACTCGGCAAAAGGTGAGGTTTGCACAACAGAGGATTCAAATTTTATGGAGGCAAATTTAAAAAAAATCTAACGTTGTAAATTGAGTTGTATGAATGGATCCAACTTATCTTTTTATCAGCAACCACGATTTAGTTCTGAAAAATGCTCTATATCCTAAAAACTACTTGCATAATTTGTACCGATACCAAACGATAAACAACAAAACAATAGAGTCGACACTATCCACAAGACAATCCCACAGCTACAATGGACATTATATCAAATGTGTACTGTATAGTGTACGCAAAATCACCCGCTGCAACGCGCGGTCTACCCCGCTCGTGAGTTCTAAAAGATAGGATGATTCTAAGTTAGATAAGATCTATTTGCTATCAAGCATTTATTGGTATCTATTTGTTAATACAGATTTTGTCCACTTTATAATAACGGGCCGTTTGGTTTAATGATAGGAATCACAATCAGTATGAATTTGATAGTAGTGGTGGACCCTTAAGAATGATAGACTCATTCCTATGTTCCTTGCCACCTTTAATGTATGGCAAATATAAAGATATAACCATTCCGGTTATCATGAAACAAACAAAATATTTCATTCCCATAGTCATTCATTTATTCCCATAGGTACAAACCAAACGCACCTTAAGTGTTATTTGGTTCATACCAACAATCATTGTATTATTTAGGGGTAATTATTTTTAGATTGGTGCTATTTAGATCTAAAATACATGCTTAAATACATGTTTTTATCATTTATACATTTGTATCATTTACTTTTTATCTTTAAATCTCCACCAATTAGTTTTTCAAATCAACCAATCAAATCATCATATACATATTAGGCATGATTACTAGGCACGATTATCATTTTTCTTATTGTTAAATATAGTAAACTAGACGATATACTCTTATATCCACCATATTTCTTTTATTTCACAACACTTTTTAATAATGTATTTTGTTTATATCATATTATCATTACAAGAGTTGAGTTCAGTATAAACTCTATGTTTTCTACATACTAATGAACTAATCTTAGCCATCATTTTTTATCAAGATTAAAAAAATAATAATAATAAATAAATAAAAAAAATCAAATCTTTGGAAAACGGTACATCGTTAAGCAACAAAGAATACATCAGTGCGACGGGAATATTTTTTTTTATCTTTCTGTAGACGGCCACCTCAATATATTTTCAACGATTTTTTTTTTCGATTTTTGTTTTAGTGTTAAAATTTGTGTATAAAAAAAATTACATGTAATTTCACAAATCAGTGAAATTACTTAAAATAATCTTGACCGTCATTTAATATTTTTTCAACCACCTCTAACCTCCAATAAGCAATAACTAGTAGGGTATCCGCGCGATGCGGCGGCAGATACCCTGTGACAAAATTTTTCGGCGAACAAATGTTATTTTTTTTTAGGCTGTTGGATTCATATTTTTGTTTTTGAAGCTTAATTAGATTGTATATTGTGGTTAAATATTTGTCTATTTTGGTGAAAGGTTGAATTAAATTGTGTATTAATTGTATGTGTTGAATAGTGTTTTTTAGTTTTATTTGTGCTTCAACTACTTGTACATTATGGTTTTTCACTTGTATTTGTGAATGAAGAGGTGTTTTTAATAATGTATTAATTGTAATATATGAGTAATGTGTTTTTAGTTTTATATGTGCTTTAGATACTTGTAAATAATGCTTTGAAGGTTGTATTTGCTTAAAATTGTATTAATGGTGGTCTTAAAATATTAAAGAGGATGGAAGTGTCTTCCTGTATTATAAGTAGTATAGATAAACCAATCTTTATGGCCGTTAAGTTATGAAAATGTTAAAAATAAACTCCAAAAGAAAAATAAATAAATAAATAAATTGTCTTCTTTCAAAATTTAAAAGATTTTTTTTTTTTTTAACTATAGTTTCCGACCTTTTGGCCGACTAATTCACGGGTTTTGAACCCATCGCCACACAAACTCAAACCAGGTGAAGCACTCACTTTTCAGGAAATTGGCATGGCCATTTAAGGTTGTTTGCACTTAGCAAATGATAGTCACATGCCCTTATACGACTAGGCCACCCTTAAGTGGTTAACGAATTTACTAAGTCAAATGATGTTAAGTGTTAAGTTTATGACTTGATATATATTGTACATTTTTATATGATATTTACTATTTTCTATAGTTACCACAATTTTTTGAACGCTTGATATTTCTTTTCATTTATAAGCACAATTTCACGTATATCAATAACTTATGTGGGATAATACGATAAACAAGATACTCAATTATACCAACAAGCTAAAAGACCTTTAAAAGATGTAAATTAAATTAACTTTTTAACATTATAGAAATACCTTTTATAATTCGATATCATATTTAGTAATGGGAATGTACACATATATTTTTACTTCATAAGCATAAATTTAGTTGTATGATCCTAGTGGTCCCATTAAATTTAAGTGTATGAAGTAAAAATGTATGTGTATATATCACTACTTTTTAGTAATTGGATGTAGACTTATCAAACCGCATGTTACTTACTTATGAGTTATGACTACAAGTCACTATCAGTCACTTTGACCTCCTAGTTTTAAAATGTTGCCGAATACTACTTATATATTGCGTCTCGTAGCGTGGCTACCGAACTATTTCTAAATGAAGAGTTTGTTAATGCTTAAATCTAATTTAACCTAAAGTTAGTGGCATGCGTAAATTATGTATCGCTAGAAATTTATAACCGAAAAACATTGTTCATCTAAAATATAAATTATATGGTATCCACCGTCACACCATGAGAGTATCTGGCCAGTCTACGATAATATACAAAGAACTGTATTAGAAGTTATTTTTAAAATCAGAAAAAAAAAAATTGAATACACACAAAAGATTATAGCAGTTAGTTAGATACATTTATAATTGATAATCCCAAATATTTATTTTATAAATTTTCTTTTATTTCTTTGTTTCTTTTTATCTAAATTCAAATAAACGGCTCAGAGAAATTACTATAAAACGACATACAAATTACGTGCCCCCAACATACAGTCACCAATCCAATCTGTTGACACAATATAACTACGTCATTTTCAATCTTAAAAATCTCAACATTTGCTCAAATCTAACCTGTAGATTGTTATAATAAAGAGACTCCAAATGATAGTCGTTACGCCATCGTTGCTCCCTAAAAGTTGGGCATCATTGTTAACCTAATAACAATTTTCTACCCTGAGTTATTATATCTTATTTTCTTAGTTTCTTTTTTCCTTTTTCATAATACGTTGTTCCAAAGTCTTGGGAAAAAACATCTAGTTCACTATTGTCCATGATATGTAAGCAGATCCAGAAACGTAGCAAACTCTTTTTTGGAGCATTAAGAGAGTTACATAAGAGGTTGTAATACAATTCATGACATGCACATGAGTCATCTAGCAGATTTGTGACCAACAATGCCAAGTGTTGAAAACCAAAAAGGTAATGAATGGTGAAAATAAGAGGGATGACGCATGAACCATAATTATGGGAATGAAATAATTAACTCTTCCGAAAAACGTAAACTTTGTTAATTGATGCGTGGTTTGCGACCTACGCAGTAGGTTTTACCTCTCAAGGGATCTTGAGAAGCTTGCAATCCCCACCAGGCAGTGTACCTGACCGATGTAGTATAGTGAAGTTGCAAGTACCAGGGGATTGATCGTTCTCTCGGGGAATAGTGTCGTTAGGATTGAAAACTACTCTAATTAGGTCTAAGGGTGAGGGAAGATTCTTTTTGTATTTTTATATTTTATGGAAAGCAAGTAAAAATCTCGGGTATTTGGAAGAGTGGGCAGAATTAGTTGCTAGTCAACTAACCCAAATAACTACTAATGCAAATGAAATAAAATAACAATAAAATAAATGTTTGTGAAACTAATATGGAGAAAAGTGTGTTTACTTAGATTTCATTACTCCCTAGCTATCTTTTACCAGTTAATTGGTTTGTTACAATTGTGTGGATGACGGGTTGTATTCCTTAATACCATTCGTAGGGCCGTGTACGATCTTCCCTATCTCTATAAGCGTAAACTTCATTCTATAGCGACACATTTAGTATCCAAACTATGAAATCACTAGTAATTACCTCTGCATTAAATATAACCAAATAATCGCAGTACACATCCGATTCATGTTTCTTAAGACGTTCAAGCAAGTCACTAATTGGAAGTTAGCCAGTTTTCTTAAGCCTAACATCGACATCACCCACCCACAACATTTAATAACAAACCAACAACAAGTAATCAATAGCTAGGTTTCATTTGATCTAAGCAAACACAAGAGAAACCTAGCCTAGCATGTTAATTGAAAGACAAGCATAAGATATAATCACACAACACATAGACATATTGAATAATTTGATTGAAGACTTATATTTAATTAATCATGGATGAATCAAGGGTGAAAAGCCCTTGAAAAAGGCAGAAAATTCGACCTAGGGTTTATCCCTAAAGTTCTCCCAAAAATTACACACTTAATGAAGAAAAAATCCTAACATATATATAGAAAATACATTCTGTTATAATTCCTGACGCCGTCAACTTGCCGTGTCTAGGGTTATCGGATCACCTAGATCTACTTCTGACGCCGTCAGCCTTTAAAACCTTCTGGGCCGTCTCTCTTTAACTTAACACCTAACGGCCTAGGACTTGTAACACCTGACGCCGTCAGGTGTAAACTTGTAGAATCCTTCCTTGGTCGTCTAGTAGAGTCTGAATCCACTCCTTTATCTTTAGGTGACGGCGTCAGCATCCAAAGCCTGACGCCGTCAGGTAGGAATTCCAGCTTGATTTGAGACTTTGTCGTTTTCTTCACTTTTATGTTTCAAAAACGTCCAAAATGCAATGTTTTCCACAATTCCTCTTAAAAGTACATAAAATGACCAAAGGAACGATTTAAAGCAATATTTGATCATAAAATAACGATTTAGGGATTAAATGACCCTCTAAAAGCGTAACACTTTTTGCCTCATCATTAAACTATTCTTCAAAATGATTAGCAAGCGTATGTTTCTTAATTAAAGTTTCAATGACTTATGACTACTTTTACTTTGTTAATTTATCTGATTTTAAATAGAAAATTTGTTAGTGTACTTCTACTTCTAAACCTATTTATTTTATTCGTTGTTATTAAATCTAATGGATTAGATGAAACTGTTGATATAAATAATGCATAGAAACGTTATTTATATTTTTCGATATCTCTATGTTTTGACGATCACAAAATGTAGAAACATTAAACGTAAAATTACTACGTAAACAAGTATTTAGTTACAAATATCATTTTATCCAACTAAATCACTTAAGGTATGAATAAACAAATGCCTAACACATTTTATGATCAAAGGGATGTTTATTTAAATATTACAAAGTTTATTTAATCATATAAACATTATATATATTTTTGAAAAAGATTTTTGATAGTAAAAGAAAATGTTTAATTCATAATAAATATATGAATTCAAAATTTTAACCAAAATCAGTTAGTTTTCACCAAATAAACTTTCCCCAGAAAAGACAAAACCTTCAAGCCGTTTCAGGAGGGCGGCCCCCTTAAATTTAAGGGGGTCGGCACGCTGCTGAGGCCAGAAAGTTTTGCTTATAAATACAGGTTCAATCCTGCATTTTTACCTCACCTTTTGCACAAATATTTTCAGTCCAAATCCTTTCTAAACATCCTTCTAAATCCTTTGATCATAAGATTATAAGTCTTTGTTTCAAGTGATTCAATTCCTCATCATCCAAAGTGCAAGAGAAGAATAATCCTTCAACACTAAGTTAAAGAAGTATTGTAGATATTATTAGTGGTTGTGCATATTGTGTATAAAGGTGTTGTGTGATTATAATTAGGAGATCTATAGTGTTAGTTGTAAAAAGAAGTAGTGTAGATAGAGTAGTGTTGTGAAGTAGAAGTAGTGAAGTTGTGAAGTAGTTGTGGTGTGCATAAGTTGTGTAGAAGTTGTGATAAGTTGTGAAGNACTAAATCACTTAAGGTATGAATAAACAAATGCCTAACACATTTTATGATCAAAGGGATGTTTATTTAAATATTACAAAGTTTATTTAATCATATAAACATTATATATATTTTTGAAAAAGATTTTTGATAGTAAAAGAAAATGTTTAATTCATAATAAATATATGAATTCAAAATTTTAACCAAAATCAGTTAGTTTTCACCAAATAAACTTTCCCCAGAAAAGACAAAACCTTCAAGCCGTTTCAGGAGGGCGGCCCCCTTAAATTTAAGGGGGTCGGCCACCATTTAAGGGGGTCGGCACGCTGCTGAGGCCAGAAAGTTTTGCTTATAAATACAGGTTCAATCCTGCATTTTTACCTCACCTTTTGCACGAATATTTTCAGTCCAAATCCTTTCTAAACATCCTTCTAAATCCTTTGATCATAAGATTATAAGTCTTTGTTTCAAGTGATTCAATTCCTCATCATCCAAAGTGCAAGAGAAGAATAATCCTTCAACACTAAGTTAAAGAAGTATTGTAGATATTATTAGTGGTTGTGCATATTGTGTATAAAGGTGTTGTGTGATTATAATTAGGAGATCTATAGTGTTAGTTGTAAAAAGAAGTAGTGTAGATAGAGTAGTGTTGTGAAGTAGAAGTAGTGAAGTTGTGAAGTAGTTGTGGTGTGCATAAGTTGTGTAGAAGTTGTGATAAGTTGTGAAGAGTTGTGAGATTGGTTCTAGCTAGTATTAGGACTTGACATTTTGCTTGGTGTCGTTAAACGGTGTAAGCAAAGGTGTGTAAAGTTTCTCCGCCATAAGGGAGCTTGTTGACATAGTGAAGAAAACTCTCGAGTTAGGTGCCCGGGAAGTGGAGTAGGACGTAGAGGAGATTCGTAGCCGAACCACTATAAATCCTTTGTCTCGCGGTGCTATCTTTCTATCTCTATCTCTCTACTTACTTACTTACATATTTGTCATTTTATTCTTTAGTAGACTTAGTTGTTTATAATTGTGTAAGTAAGTTGAGATCATATAAAGTTTGAATCGAAGTTTTCAAAACCAAAGTATTCATAAATTTAAAAGACGTAAAACTATTCAACCCCCCCTTCTAGTTTTCCACAATTGGTATCAAGAGCCACGTCAAACAAGATTTTTCAAATATATTATATTTTAAAACTTGAAATCGATCTATGGAAATGGAAAAATATTTAGAAGGGAAAATTATTTTCAAACCACCATTTCTTGAAAATGTAAGTTTTCTTGAATGGAAAAATCGATTCGAAAGTTATGTGAAATCAATAGACTATGATCTTTGGCATGTAATTTCAATTGGTGATGTTCAATCAATAAAAACTATTTTTGAAAAACAAAATAACTTGGCAAAATTTATTATATACAAAGCTCTACCAAGAGTTGAGTATGAAAGAATATTTTTTTGTCAAACGGCAAAAGACATGTGGAAAAGTCTTTCAAAATTTCATCAAGAAGAATGTCAAGCCAAAGAAAAACTTGCACATAAAATAGTAGCAAATGAAAGTACATTAGACAAATATTTAGTTGAAATGAGTACAAGTGCTACTAGTTCAAATCTTTTGTGTGAAGGTAATGATGCCGAAGATAACATGAGTCATGACGAGAATGAACAAGAAGATTGTATAGAGATAGCGACCAAGAAGGAAATAAGTGACGATGACGATTCTAGTTCCGAAAGTGAAGACGAAGAATTTGCAAAGGTTGTTAAAGAATTCAAAAGACTTATTAAAAAGCGACAAAGAGCACAAGATAAAAGGAAAACAACCCGAAGGAAAAGATTTGGTGATGAAGACAAAAAGACTAAACAAGAATGTTTCGTCGCTCAAGCATCAAATGAAATATGCCTAGGAATTAATTTGGAGCCTGATGAATGGGTAAAAGATAGCGGGTGCTCAAGATACATGACGGGGAATCGCAAATTATTTTCTACATACAAAGCATACAACGGAGGTAACGTTATTTTTGGTAGTGATCGTCGTGGAAAAATCATAGGCAAAGGTACGATCTCTCAAGACTCCCTAACTATTGAAAATGTTGAACATGTAGATAACTTAACATATAACTTGCTTAGTATAGGTCAAATATGTGACAATAAGTGTAGGGTTACCTTTCCCGATAAGAATAGTGTAATTATTAAGGATGATAAAGTCATAGGTAGAGGAATTAGGAAAGGTAGCGTATATGTTATGAAACTAGGAGATAAATTGGAAGATACGATATGCCTAGCAACTTTAGACGAAAACTCTACCTGGTGGCATAGGAGATTAGGTCATGCAAACATGCAACAAATACAATCTTTGGTGTCTACGGAACTAGTTAGAAATTTTCCTAGTCTAAAATATAATCAACATTTTTGCGACGCTTGTAAAATAGGAAAACAAGCACATGCTAGTCATAAAGCTAAAAATATAGTATCCACTACTAGATGCTTAAAACTAATTCACATGGACCTCTTCGGTCCATCCGTAGTGCGGAGCTACGGTGGCAACCGCTACACCTTAGTTATAGTAGATGACTATTCACGATACACGTGGACTAGGTTCCTAAGCGATAAAACCGAAGCCTTTGAAAAATTTGAGAAATTTAGTAAAATGATACAAAATAAGCTAGGATGCTCTATAGTTTCAATTAGGACGGATCATGGTAGGGAATTTGAAACCGAAGTACAATTCGGAAAATATTGTGATTTAAATGGAATATCTCACAACTTTTACGTTCCTGATGCGCGTGGGACTGCAACACGCACTACGTTTTACCTCTCGAGGGATCTTGAGAAGCTTGCAANATACACGTGGACTAGGTTCCTAAGCGATAAAACCGAAGCCTTTGAAAAATTTGAGAAATTTAGTAAAATGATACAAAATAAGCTAGGATGCTCTATAGTTTCAATTAGGACGGATCATGGTAGGGAATTTGAAACCGAAGTACAATTCGGAAAATATTGTGATTTAAATGGAATATCTCACAACTTTTACGTTCCTGATGCGCGTGGGACTGCAACACGCACTACGTTTTACCTCTCGAGGGATCTTGAGAAGCTTGCAATCCCCACCAGGCAGTGTACCTGACCGATGTAGTAGAGTGTAGTGGCAAGTACCGGGGGATTGATCGTTCTCTCATAGGGAATAGTGTTCGTTAGGTTAAAGGCTACTCTAATTAAGGTCTAAGGGTGGAGGATGATTATTTTTGTATTTTTATGTTTTTATGAAAGCTGTAAAATCTCGGTTTTGAAGGAGTGGGCGGAATTAGTTGCTAGTCAACTAACCCAAGTTATCTACTTATGCGAATTAAATTAAAGTTTTGAGAAAACAATGGTGGGGAAAGTAGTGTTTACCTAGATTTCATTACTCCCTAACTATCTTTTACCATGTAATTAGTATGTTGAGTTTGCGTGGATGACGGGT
>LBNU01029259.1:16727-28167 GCA_014162995.1 Artemisia annua
AGAGAAGAATTTGTAAATAAAGACTTATCTTTGGATTAAACATGCCCAAGTTAGAGGGTAGGAGTACCCTCTAAGGCTCTAATTACACGTAACTAGGTTTAACCTAAAGTCTCCACTCCAAAATTCGTACTAAAAGTTCCACTATGTTAATCAAAAAAGAAAAATCGTCCTAGTATTATAAGAAACAGCGGCTGACGGCTCAGCCCAATAGGTGACGTCGCAGCTCGGCGATTAGGGGTTTTCTGACGGCCCTCTTGACGTGGTCATAATTGCTGTTCCAGATCTGACGGCCTTGGGTTGACGCGTCCAAATTGCACTACGAACTCTCTGGCCCGTCCGAGTATTTTTCCCAATTCTGGACTTCACTTGTTCCTGACGTGTCACCTTGGTAATGTCTAACCGTGTTACTTCACTTGCATAAAGAACGAATCAGGGGAGTATCCGATTTCATTCTTTTAACCTTTTATCTCTTCCATTTCTTATTTTAGAACATTGGGGACAATGTTCAACTTAAGTGTAAGGGGGGTAAATTAGGGTAGATTAATGATACCTCATAGGATACCATTATGCTTGATTTTTGCTTGCTTGATAGTAATTGTGTAATAAAACTGAGAGAAACACTTGTTAGAGTAATTTTAGAGCAAATTTAAAATTTTTTACATTAATTAGGAGGGAAACTTTAATCCTAATAAGCGTCTCATGGATAGGAGAATTTATGACTAGCACAAAAAAAACCGTACCACCAAAAATTTTCCACCCAGATATGTGAGGTTCACCCCTAGAATTGGTAGGAAGAGAAGCACTCAACTTTAGTGCCCATGTGTGTACCGGTAATACTTAGATTCTAGAACTTGCGTTAGTGACCATTCCGAGTCCACAAGTGAGACTACATTCGTGTAGATTAGGATTAACTACATGATAAGAGGCATTAGGATAATCCTTGTTTTAAACCTGTATTATAATTACATTGGCTACATTGGTCAAGTAATTCTCCCACACCTTTGCGATGTACCCATTTTTGGTACACGATACCCCTAGTACACCCCTCAGAGCCTATCCCTTTCGTTTCTAACTTTAAGCATCATACTTAAAGGAAGAATTTGTTTACAATCCACCCCCAAATGTGCAACCAAATCGCCTTAGCCTACCTTGTATGCACTCACCTTTAGTGCATTATTGTTATTTGTTAAACCCTTGTCAATTGTCTAATTGGTTACATTGTTGCTAAGTCGAGTCATATCTTGTACATATTGTTTTGGGATGATTGGGACTCATGGGTAAAGTACTAGTGTTATGGAGTAATGGGGAAGAACATCATTTATTACCCCCATATGTGCTAAACGTTTTCAAAAGTACTCCAAGTGTTTTAATTATTTCAATTCGAGTCGTAGAATAGTAAATGTAAAGTATGTAAAAGTTCAAGTGTAAGGGGAAAGCTTAATCCCCATTGATGTATTATTTTGGATGGTAGGGTAAAAAGGTATGCAAAAAAAAAAAAAAAAAAAAAAAATAAAAAAAAAAAAAAAAAAAAAAAAAAAAAAAAAAAAAAAAAAAAAACATACGGACTACCATCCACACCTATCTTTTATTTCTTAGTTTTGTTTTGTTTTGTTTTTGATAGTTTAAGATTGAGTCTAGTCTTGGCTTGGCAACGCCACTTGTATATGTAACTAAATAAGATGATTGACTAGCCACCAGTAAACTATCCCTTATCCAACCAAACCGTGTTTTTCCATATCCCTAAACCTCCCGTTATAACCCTTTTGTAAAGCCCTCTTTGATAGTTATCCTAGGTGCTTACGCCTTAGTGGAGAAGGTTTTGATCCTCTCTCAAGCCTATGGTAATCTATTTATTATGACAGGTAGTGAGTGATATTGTCCATTTCCTTTACATTATATCTACATATTATCAACCGAGAGATGTGAGTATCCAAACACTACATGAGAGGTGCTAGTATATTTTCTCCGTGCTTATTTTGAGTAAAGCGGAACGACTAAATCTTGTAATTACTTTTAAGTTCGCATTAAATGACCTCTAACTTGTTTTTCAATTGGGAATAAAAGCGCATTTGCTTGAGGACAAGCAAATCTCAAGTGTAAGGGTATTTGATGAGACGAAAAATGTTACGTTTTTAGGGGTCGGTTTGAGTCCTAATTCGTATGTTTTTGGTTTGGATTTCACCCAAAGTCGTTTCTTTTCTCATTTTAGGTACTTTTGAAGGGAAAATCACAAAAGAAGCATTTTCGGGCGTTTTCGGAGTGAAAAAGTGCGGAAAACAACAAAAACTCAAAAGACCTTGAAGATTACAGAAGGTGACGCCGTCACACTCTACAAGGTGACGCCGTCAGGAACAAGTGAAGTCCAGAATTGGAAAAATACTCGTGACGGGCCAGAGAGTTCGTAGTGCAAATTGGTGACGCCGTCAACCAAGGCCGTCAGATCTGGAACCAGCAATTATGACCACGTCAAGGAAGGCCGTCTGAAAACCCTAATCGCCGAGCTGACGACGTCACCTATTGGGTTGACGCCGTCAGCCCGCGTTTTCTATATATATAGAACGATTTTTCTTTACTTTATATAACTTTGGAGAACTAGAGTCGAATTTTGGTGTGAAGAACTTTAGGGTTAAACCCTAGTTCGTGTATTAGTGACCTTAGAGGGTATCCTAACCCCTCTAACTTGCATGTTTAATCCAAGATAAGTCTTTATTCATACAATATGTCTATGTGTTGTGTGATTTATGCTTGTACTTGTCTTTCTTTTAACATGCTAGGCTAATTTACTTTGTGTTTGCTTAGATCTAATGAAACCTAACTATTGATTATCATGTGATGTGTATGTTGTGATTGTATTTGGGTGAATGTTTCATCTACGTTAGACTAGAGAAAACTGGCTAATCTCCTATACGGTAACAAGCTTGAACGTCTTTAGAAACGTGAATCGTATGTGCGTTATCGATTTTAAGGTAGTATTTCATGCATAGGTTGCTATCGGTGAGCTCATGATAGGATGCTTGACGTATCGTCATGGAGTGAGGTAGGAACTTATAGAGTTAGGGAATCGAACGCACGCCCTACGACTTGTTAGGAATACACCCGTCATCCACGCAAACTCAACTTACTAATTACATGGTAAAAGATAGTTAGGGAGTAATGAAATCTAAGTAAACACTATTCTCCACCACTGATTTTCTCTAAAACAAAAAAATACAAAAATATAAGTAGCTTAGAAGTAGATAACTTGGGTTAGTTGACTAGCAACTAATTCCGCCCTATCCTCCAAAACTAGAGATTTTACTGCTTTCATAAAATATAAAAATACAAAAAAGAATCTTCCTCCACCCTTAGACCTAGATTAGAGTAGCCTTTAGCCTAACGAACACTATTCCCTGTGAGAGAACGATCAATCCCCCGGTACTTGCCACTTCACTATACTACATCGGTCAGGTACACTACCTGGTGGGTATTGCAAGCTTCTCGAGATCCCTCGAGAGGTAAAACGTAGTGCGTGTTGCAATCCACGCGCATCAGTATTCCACTGCCTTTACCACAAACCATACACTTGTGGGCTAGCCAATTATTTGGAATCCAAAAGGAAAAATCCATGGTCAATTGAAAACCATTCAACTCTCAGCTGTGAAGCATGGGTGAGTTGAGTACCCAATAGTTTTGAGCAAACTATTACAGCTATCAACAGATTTGACATGTCTTTACCAAAGTTGTACCCTTTGGACTAGCCAACTTTATGATGGAATAGTCAACATCATGGTAAGTTGATAACCATAGAACAAATTTACAACAAAGTTAAGTATTTTTTTTTACTAAAAAGAAAAATAAGAAAACAAAACAATTAAAATACCATCAAACAGCTCTGGCTAGCCTGATCCTGCTCTTAAACAATCTAATCAAAGATTCAGCAAACAATCTAGCATTCCCAACTGGATCAGGAGGTATCTCCAACTTGTGTAAAAGCATCTTGTCCATTAAAGGCACAGATAGAGGATAATCCTTATCAATGAACATTATTACCCTTATACCAGTGGTAGTCTCCAAGACATGTACATAAGGAAGAGGGTAAAATTTCCAACTTAAGACTTTCCATCTATGATTATTCTTCCAGACTGCATAACCAGTACCATTAGGAGAACTAGAATCCATAAGTACCTGAAGATCACCCAAAAGATACAATCCAGCAAATGTAGAACTATGAGAAGCATAATACTTCATAACCAAATCATAGAGAGTCAGCAAGTCTTGATGATCCACTAGATGCAAAATTTCTTGCAGAAAGGTAAAAGATAGAGATGTTCCATCAAGCCTATAAATGGTATTAATCTGTCCATTAGAAGACAGTTCCCAGTTAACCAACACATCTCTAATACCCTCTGGCCATTCATCAGGAGATCCTTCTTTAATAAATGAAGATTCAGCAGCATCTAGATCCACTTCCCTATGCACAGAAGAAGATGAGACTTTCATCCTTGCCTTCCTTTTAGCCCTTCTACCAGGAATATATAGAGAATGATGAAAAGAAGGTTCAGTAGCAGAAACATCTGCTGACTCAGGTGTTTCAACTGAAGTAGGAACCAATGGAACATCAGCAGATACTTCAGCAGCTACATTAGCATCCATCTGCATCCTAATTTGTGCATCCCTAGCAGCAGCAAGCTCAGCTTCTCTAACTTTGATCTCATGAATTCTTGCCAAATCAGCTTGTTGATCATCATGCAAGAGTTTTGCAGCTTTTTCACCCAATCTATCCTCCTCCATTTGTCTTCTGGCTCTCTTATTAGAAGGAATATTTTCTTATACAACTTTTGCTTTACCTTTGTCAAGAACAGATGAAGTAACAGCAGCAGTTGTATCAGCATCAATGGATACATCATCAGCAGTATGAGATAAAGAAGCAGCAGATACAGTAGCAGCTTCAATTTCATCTAGCTTGAAGTTCTGAGAAGGAGATTCTTCACCAATGGAAGATAGAGTAGCAGCAAGCTTAAGAGCAAGAAGGCCATCATGATGCAATCTAGTCTTGATTCTATTATATTGAAAGATTAATTGTTCATCTGAGAAGGACCAGACTTGCTTCTTAGTCCAAGAATGATTATACAGGGCACTGCTCTGATTCTTCACAAATACCCTCATCATATTCCTTTGCTGTGCTTGGGTAAGAGGTTTATCCCTCTTTGTAGGATACTAAATAAACATATGACACGTATGGATCTTGTGTATGGATCGAATAGTGTAGAAAAGAAAGAAAGAAATCTAGAGCGAGAAAGTAGAGAGAGAAAGAAGATGGAACCTTGAGAGAAAACCAAAAAAAAGGAAATAGATTATGAGAGGTTCCAACTCTCTCCAAGGAGGGAGAGGGCTTTTATATGTACAAGGTTTTGCCACTACGGGCTGTGGATCGGGCTGACAGTGGGTAAAGACCCGACCCGACTCCACGAATACTAACTACATCTAATCTACGTACTAATAAATATTATAAATACTACGAGCTAAACAATGCTTAATCGTACTTGGGGTGACCGAATCTTTTCTAAGAAAAATCGTATTTCTAACAATCTCCCCCTAAGGGAGGTCACCCCGAAATTAAATCTTGAATTTTTTCATTGAGATCTTTGTAGATACTTTTGTAGCTCGTAGTTGTTGATTCTTCAATGATAAGTACTTTGTGCTTTCAGCACTGGACTCGGGATGACTTCCTTGATGTGTAGGATGATCTTTGACTTTGCTTTTTGCTCATCATCCAAATAATTAGCTTCAAGTCATCTTTGAGTGGAAGAGTCTCTTCGTGATGTTGTGATTGTCTTTGTGTTGTCATGCTCACACTTTTCTGGATCATGATCTTCTGCATCAGAGTTGTGGAAGCATAGTTGAAGCCCATTCCTTGATCATGATATCTTTAGATTTGATGTTGAAGTGTAAGCATGAGATGATGAATCGGCATCTTTTCAGCAATCGGCATCAATCGTCAACTTCTTAGTCTCTGGTGGGAATACGCCTTTCCAACATGCCCATACATCTTGGATGAGTGAATTTCCATGGTTGAATAGTTCTGACGGCTCCTTTTAGATGTTGGTATGAGCATGTGGAACTGGAGTGATGGTGGTGATGATGATAAGTTTGGTATGTTGAGCTGCATAAAACTTGGTTAGTAATAAACATACCACCACTTACAAGTTCGGACTTTGAGATCGTCAACAGCATAATGTGAAGACTTTCTCTTATCCTTACTAAGGTCGTTCCTAATCGGATGCCCCCGAAAGGGCTTTCACTGACATACCGAAGCACACCAATGATTAGGTGAGTCGCTGGAGATCACCCCTCGACTGTAGACCATTTGGAACACCACCGTACACACTAAGCGTAATCCACAAGAGATTACCGAAGTGACTTGCTGTCAGGGCTGTTTGATGTTGACCCTGGCAGGAGTTTCCACTCAATCACTGGGAAATACATATGTATATTCCCTCATAAGTGTTCTTGGCAGATTGCTAACATCTGCGTAGGACTCAAAATATTACATCTGGTGTCCTTATTAATGAACAACCAGTGTAGAAGTATCAAGTGTTCCTATGAGATCTTTTGATGCATCTCTTGGCTCTAGACTCGATAAGTGCACATTGGTTATCCTATGCGGAGACTAGGGAGGGGTCTCCTATTTCAATATCAACTAGCTATAAGAGACAAGTCGATAGATTACACCGGTTCCCCGTGAGAATGAAACAAGCTCTTTTAAGAGAACTTGAGTGGCTGGAAGGTTTAGTGCAGTGCGTCACTGGGTTCATGACGTCTTTTCTTCAATACCGATGTTACCTTAGTAACCATCAGTAGCATATGAATTGAACCCGGTTTCTGCCCTATGGTTGAATAATTGGAGGGCTATTTCTTTTCACCCTTTCTCATTTCATTTCTTTTTAATTCTTCAACCCCTTCAGTGCTTACCGAGACTTCATTACTAGAACCTTGTTGGGTTTGTTCAAGTCCTAGCTCAATCTCAGTCGGCACTCTTCCCTTTCTCACTTTTCTCCTTTTTTCAATCATTCCTAAGGACTTCTAATCTATCTATTGGATTGTCCCTGGGAAGATCCCTCCGGTTTGGTGGATCATGGGAACATATACCTAACCTTACCATCCTTATAACTCCATGCATTAAAGTAAATTGGTCGGTCTTTTGGTATCTTTCCACAATCGCCATATAACTAAATCATTGAAAATTCTCTCAAAGTGTTTATGATAAAGAAACACATTTTGTTAACACTTTGAGAGTTTTATCATTTTTCAAATGATCCCCCTTAACATGTGTTCATAGGTTTTTGATAGAAATTTGCACATGTCGGGGTGAGTTGCACTTATTTGAATTGATATGCTCTCAATAGACATATACCCTAGGGACACGTTTACGTTGCTTAGTTAAAGGGATCCATTATCAGCTTTTAGGTGATAACTAGCCCTAATAACTAACTTGAAGTTGTTAACATTCCTTAAAAAGGAAGTTAGACCCGTCAAAGTATACATCTAGGAAGAGTTTCTCGAAACAGTACTTTCTACTTAGACTAGTCCTCTTCGAGACACGCTTACATCACTGGTTAAACCAGCTTGAAATTATTACCCGGCCAGGACTAGTCCTTTCGATTCACGATATTTCATGTTTCGTCAATTCATGAGTCAAATCTGAGTCATAATCAATTCACGGTTTCTACTTGTTATTGTAAAAACACGCGAAAGACTCTTAGCCACTTGCTCCCCCTCAATATGTGCACATTGATAGAGTCAATTTGAAAGTTTTACATTTGAGATCATTTATTTATCATTTATACACTTGCTCCCCCTCAATATGTGCTTTGATTAAAATTCAAAAACTTCAAATTTTAGCACATACGGGAGAGCGTACCTTTGAGTCCAAAAACATCACTTTTTAAATCAGATTTTATATTTAAATCACATTCTCTCCCCCGATCATAAAATTTCAAATCTTTTGAGATTTTGTGATCCCAATTGATTTAAATGATTTTAGAAGAAACTTTGGAGAAAATGTGATAAAAGTTTTTATAATTACTGATTTTGAGACACTTTTTGTTTTTCACTGCTGCTGGTGCACAAAGTTTTTAAAGGTGCAGAAATTTTGAGCAGATACGCTCCCCCTCAATTAATGACCCGTTTTCAATTTAACGTTTTGTAGTCATTAAGTTGAGCGGCAAGGTATTTGTGAAAATTTAATCCAATAGCCACCTTGTAAACCACAAAATCTCTCTTGAAGAATCATAAAGAGAGAGATTTTGGGATGAAAGAAGACTTCTCTTCTTTTACTAGAAAGGTTGCACTGAAGCGTACAACATTTCGGAGAATCCACACACAGTGAAAGACAAAACTACCACAAACATTCATATCATATATTAGAAGTTTAAATAATACATATTGTCATAGTTACATCACCCACAGTGTCAAAATAAGAATAGGGTGATGAGAAAAAAGCAACCCGAGGACTTAGTCGGTTCTTCGGAGCAGCATGTAGTCACCCTCTCTGACTCTACCTCCCACATAGCACTCTAAACTCCGAAAGATTCTTCGTGTTCTCAACCTTTTACGAATGGCATCTAGAAATTTGTTGTTGAGTTTTACGTCCTTGTCTGTCCAGTGCTCCGTGTATCTTCGTGTGTTTGGAGAGAAGACTTTATACTCTTTGACTCTGAAATCCAGTGCTTCCTCAATCATCTCCAAAGTCCCATCACTGAACTTAAGCAATTCCTTGAAGTGCATGGCAATGGGAATGTTATATCTGTCGTGGAATACTATCGCCATAGGAGATTCCATGACTGTATAATCAGGTACAGGACCCAAGTTGCCGACTTCCCATTGTGGTCTTGAAAGGTTCAGTTGTTTTTGGTAGCTTTCAATTCCAAGCTGAAAGTCTTCTATTCGTTTTCTTGTGACAAGACTTCTGATCCAGTGGAGGACGACAAATATCAGTGCTTTCTTTTCACATGGGGGTAGGTGATGCAGTTTTCCTTGAAGATGTAGCAAGAACAGATCTTCAAAGTCATTAGGATGTAGATGNATGACTGTATAATCAGGTACAGGACCCAAGTTGCCGACTTCCCATTGTGGTCTTGAAAGGTTCAGTTGTTTTTGGTAGCTTTCAATTCCAAGCTGAAAGTCTTCTATTCGTTTTCTTGTGACAAGACTTCTGATCCAGTGGAGGACGACAAATATCAGTGCTTTCTTTTCACATGGGGGTAGGTGATGCAGTTTTCCTTGAAGATGTAGCAAGAACAGATCTTCAAAGTCATTAGGATGTAGATGCTTGAAGTCACCCTCAGATATAGTGTAATCTTTGAAGTCTGCCCTTCGTAGAACTATACTCTGCAAGTAGTCATACCCATAGATGGAATGAATCTGAACCTTGACCACACTTACGATCTGTAGTGGCGAGCTTACCGATCTACGATCCCCTTCAGCTCAAAACCGATCCACATAGAATTGTTGCTTTTTGAACCACCAGTGAGTTATGCCCAGAGCTGCAGCAACATCATACTCACATTCTGTTGTAATCCACATTCCATCCGGGACTAATTGTTCCAACCCAACATCTAGATACCTTGCAGCTTTCATCTTGGTGATTGACAGGGCATGATTACACTTCTGACCACCAGATTTTAGAAGCTCGAGATCGTTGTTGAAGAAAAACTCGGCCTGGATTGTCACATGACCCGGGGATCCACCAAGAGGTAGGGGCTTGCTTGTGTTGTAGTTAGTGATTCCTTCATCAACTTGTTCATTGAACATCTTGTGACATTCTTCCATCTGGTATTGAAGGTGTGAAACATCGGAGTGGAATACTTTGACTATGTCATAGGCGGGTCCTTCCAGATCCTTCTGCGTGAGTTCTTTTATTCCTTTCTTGTCACAAAACCACTTGATGAATGTACCCATGTCCCCTGTTTGCGAAAGCAATGAGTTATCTGCAGGAGGTGTGAAGCTGTTGATGATGGCAGTTGCCCAGTTGTTGTCAGGAACCACTTGGTCAGAAGGAGCAATCGACCAGGTTGGTTCGGGTGTAGATGGTCTACTATCATCGGGCTTAAGGCAAGCGAACACTTCTGCCTTTGAGAGTGCAACAGGGGTTGCATCAACAAGATCGCTTCGGGTGTGAGATTTCCACCAATGCCCCTTCTGTGGGATGTGAGCTGTGGAGGCATCATCATCTTCGTCTGACGATACTGCAGCATGAGACACAATCGATTCTTCATTAATGACCTGATCACTATGAGTCGGTGCGATCATACCAGCATTTCCAGTGTCGATAGTAGTCCATGCTGCATGTGTTGCATGACGTTTGCTTAGATGAAGATGTTTTATCAGATCTCTTGGAGGGTGGCTTCATTGATGATGACGGTGGTGGTGGTGGCATAGACTTAGTCACAGCACCTCCAGATTGACCTGATGGACCTGAGGGTCCAGATGACACGAGAGGTGGAGGCGGTGGTGGATTTGAGGGACGATGTTGAGGATGACCTTAGAGTTTCCTTTTTCTCTTCCGTTCTTTCTCCATATCTCGTGTTGTTCAGCATTATCTTGAAGTATTGATCCCTCAAGGGCCTCATACAACTTGCGGTGTGCTTCATGCCCTTTATACTATTGGTTCTCAAACATCCGTTCTTGTATGATCAGCTTCATATCAAACGCGAAAAGGTCTTTGAACCTTGTTAGCTTTGTATTTTTATAATATAAAGTGTAGGTCATTAAAGTCTAATATCATGTAATAGGTTGCGTTAGAAAGCGTTTCAAAAGTTATATGTTCAAGTTAGCATAAACTAGGAAGTTCAAGGGCTAAACATGTCAAAGCCTAAATCTAATATTCCTAGTGCTATATTATGTATGTAAACCTTCATTTGAAGGTTGAGAGCTTCATTTGCAATATACACACATAGTTCTTAATCTTTTACATGAAGTCTCCACTCTCTCTCTCTCTACTCTCTCTAGAATAAGATTGAATAAGTTGTGAAATAAGTTGTAGTTAATCAAGGGTCCTAAAAGCAAGTGTTCAATGAGGGGTAGATTTAGTTGTTTTGATTGGTTTGATATAATTTCTGGTCTAGTTTGGGTTTAGAATTTTGTATCGTATACTTTGGTTTTTGGGTATATTCATAGTGTTTTAAACTCGTTTTGAACAAGAAAAATCAATACAGTACGTTTGAAAGGTTTAGGTTTAGTAGCGAGTTTGCAAGTTTTCGATAAACCCTCAAATGCGATTTTGGTTTTCTGATAGTGAGTTTGGATTTTGCGAACCCCAAATAGCAAGTTTGGGACAAATATACTAGGAGTTTGAAAAATGGGCTGCGATTTTGAGACAATAATTGGATAGCGAGTTTGGGAAACATTCTTGCTAGCGAGTTTTGAAAACAGCTTTCATAGCGAGTTTCGGTTTTGTAAG
>LBNU01029259.1:39675-73219 GCA_014162995.1 Artemisia annua
TATATATATATATTATAGATATATATATATATATATATATATATATATATATATATATATATATATATATATATATATATATATATATATATATATATATATATATATATATATATATATATATATATATATATATATATATATATATATATATATATATATATATACATACATATATATATATATATATATATATATATATATATATATATATATATATATATATATCATCTTAAATAACAATCATAATAAGACTTCTGAAAACTTGTCTTGAAGAAAATTTAACTTGTCTCACTTTCATTTGCTTCCTTTAAGTTGTGAAATTTTTTGGTTTCTTAAATTTGTCGATTTACTTGACACTTTGTGAGACATTTAGATTTTAGGTTTTATTTATGACTTATAGATTATTATTTTATGTTTACTTGAATTTGGTTTTCTAGGTTTAAACCAAAACCAATCTGAAATCTAATTTGGTGTATCGTTTGGTTTTATCTGTTCTATAATTGGTTTGGTTTGGTTTTTCTTTTAACTTTAAAAAATTTAAACCAATAAACTTGAAACGTATGGCCCACAAACTCGAAAATCAAACCGATGAACACCCATAGTTATGCCAACCGTAGTAGGGGTGTTCACGGATTGGTAATATCCATAGTAACCGAAAATCGAAACCGAACCGAACCGAAAAAAACTGAATCGAATTCGTAACCGAACCGAATTGGTTAAAACCGAACCGAACCAAAGTAAACATTCGGTTATCGGTTTAGATATGGTTCTGGTAATGAAAACCGAAAACTGAATTCATATAAATATATAATTTTTCTATGTATTTATATGAAAAAAATAATCCTTAAAACTTTTTCTTAGTATAAATATAACATTATTTAAGTTTGAAAAAAAATTGTGCTAAAAATATATATAATTAAATGAAAAAATAATTACAATTATGTAATTCGGGATACTCGATTCGGTTTTCGGTTATAGAAGTTTGGTTTTTGGTTATTCGGTTTGGTTTTTTGTTTGGTTGAATCAAATTTGAAATCGGTTCGGTTCGAATTTTGGTTTTACCCAAAAAAAATTTAACCGAACCGAATAAACTGAATAACTCGGTAATTGAACCGGCGAACCGATGAACACCCTTAAACCGTAGTCCGAAAAGACAACAACCGGCTTTTAATATCATATTAAGAGATAATTTTTTCAAGAAATTTATGCATCACTTTCAATTTAAATTTGGACTTGATTTGTACACTTTTAATTTTTATTGTCACACACCAATTTAACGAATCTGCTAATTGTATTTTAACTATAATATGCTTTAACTGTTTGTACATAATAGTGTGCAAATCACCTCTCATTTAGAATATTTCTTGTGCTAGAATGAAAAAGAAAAATCATGAAAAGGCGACGGAAAATAAACAACAAAGAATTTGAATGGTTCACTCGATCAGAATCAATGTCCACGGTCGAATCCAAAATGTTGATAATTTACGGATTTTTGTGATGCATGCTTACAATCATATAAAGTGTATAAATTTAGAGACAAAACAGTTTGAGAAGAAATTTGATGATGAACATTTAATGCAGGGAACAACAAAGATCATAAACAAGTAGCAAGCACATCATTTGACGATCAATAGGCACAAAATGATGAGAAGATGTACGTCTACGGGGAAGGAACAAAAATTGTCTATAGTCATTGATATAAAGGAAAAAACAAAGGAGATCATTAGCTTTCGGGATAATTATTTAAATAAGCTAGAAGAAACTTAAGATCTTTAAGCCTTCTCTTTAGATAACATATAAAAACAAAAAAATGAGCATTAAACTATTTTGAAAGGATTTATGATTTTCTTAAAGTATTATGATATTATATTATAAATTTTCGAGTTAATAAACTTGTTGTCACTATTTTAAATTTTGCAAAACTTTCTAAATGAAGGATGCACAAAACAAGTTGAATGCATTTTATTACAATAAAAGTTCACGAACTTGGACTTATTTAATTCTACATTATCATAAACTCTTAGTTGGGATTCTATTCAATTAAAAATAGCTTTTTGCATCTATATATGAAAAAGGGCTCTAGCTTTGACTTCAATGGAATACACTACTTAACAAATACTCCGCAACAAATGGTAAATTAGATTAGCGGCATATGATGACCATTATAAACCTTTATGACATGGTTGGTTCGTTGTAATCTGGTGTAATTTAATATAATTGTAATCTGATTATATTACATAAGTCGTCTCGTTTGCAGATAAGAAGGAATTGTAATTCAGATTTGAAACACTTGTAAAAACTTTTTTTTTTAAATACTAAATATGCCTGATGTGAGTGATAGTATATATGTATATTAGAGTGAGAAAAACCCTACCTTTTAGCCAAATCATTCTTTAACCAAGAGAGAATTAACCAAAACGTCAAAGAAAGTCAAAACCACAATATATTTCCAGAAATATATGATATTCCCGGGTCGTTTGATGTCCCAACGAAGTGTGAATGGAAATCGGATTCGGTTCGTAATCGTGTGATTTTGAATAGCGAAAGATATTTTGGATTTAAGACTAAAATTATAAAACATAAACTAAAAAGCAAATAATAAGCATATAAAACAAGAAAGAAAAGCACAAATAAGCTAAAACGCAACCTAAACTAAAAACGTTCACGTAACGGGAAGTTAACGAGCCTTAAAAAAACTAATTGTTGAATATTAACCGTAAAACGCAAATTTATTTTTTAATGAGCCTTAAAAAGACTAATTGTGGAAAATTAACCCTAAAAATGCAAATTTATTTTTTAAAAGTCCTAAATACTTAAAAATAAGTTTAGAAAAAGGATTTGTATTTTTCTGATTTTTATTTTATTTATTTTGAATTAAAAACTATTTTAATCTAATTAAATGATAAGAAATATTAAGCATTAAAAGGAAAAATCCGAAATTTTGAAGAAAAGTGCTTTATGTTATGCTAAATCTAGGAAAATTGAGAAAAGGGGCACAACTTATTGGAATAAGCAGTAAATAAGCTAACTAGTAAATTAAGCTAATAATAAAAAGAAAGGTTAAAATGATTATTTATGCAACCCTTGGCAGGACAAGTCCCAAGGGCGCAGTGGTTAGGAGTACGTGTGTTGAGGTGTGGAAAAGGGGGAGGTCCAGGGTTCGAACCCTGTGGCCTTCCTTTTTGAAAATTATTTTTATTTTGAAAATCTTTTTATGCAATCTTAATTATAAGCTAACAAATAACAACTTTTATGAAAACATTATTTTAAAATTCACAAATAAGTTGCAAATAAGCTAAATGAGCTTGATAGAATGCAAAGGACTTAAAAACCAGGAAAACAAATGATTTTAACAAATCAGCTCCTAAAAGCTTATTCAAAAATCTAAAAAGCTGTAAAAACTAAAAACTGAAGTCAATAAGCACAAAAGGATCTAAAAATATGCACTACTTAATAAACCAAAAAGCCAAAAACCTGAATTAAGCAAAAGGGACTAACTGTTTAAAAGGCACAAGCTTATTAAAGCTTGTGCAGTCCTAACAAGCTACTAAAGACCTAAATGGCAAACTAAATAAGAAATATAAATTCTAATTAAGCAGTCCCAATACGCAAATAAGCACAGAAAAACAAATAAGCAAACAATCTAAGTTGTTGAACCAAACAGCCCAATTAAAAGGCTATTCTAAGCTAATAAAAAAGCTAGTAAATCAATAAGCTAATATTTGAAAACCATAAAACAGCATTAATAAGCAACAAAGGAACTCACAAACCAAATTTCAGACACTTTGGTCTTATAAATAAGCTAGAAATGAGCTGATAATGAGGCTTGTTTGGACATCTTTTTTATTTTATAAAATCTTGACAGTCCTGACTGCTACTTTTAGACCATAAAATAAGCTATCAAAAAGCTTCTAAATAAGCTACCAATTAGAAAACAACATAGATTACCTAGAAAAGAGCTTATAAAAAGATTTTGAGAGATTTTAAACTTATTGTCAGCTTATTAATAGGCGAATATAAGGACTGATCAGACAGCTTTTTTTTGTTTTTCAAAATTTTTTGACACAGACACTGATTTGAACTAAATGACTCAAGACCTAAGGACACTCAAACTAAAACATGAAAACAACTTATCTAAACTAGTTGTGACTCATTTTAACACTTAAAAAGAACTTTCTCTAATAAACTCAAAATAAGCAGTTAAAAATAGTTTTAGACTAAGGATTTTTAGAAAACTAGACTAAACCCTTTGAAACTTTCCTGAAAATGATTAAAACTAATTTTAAACTAATTCTAAAACTAAATGAGAGCTTTTTGAAGTTAATTTAAAGACCAAAACTGTTAAAACTTAGTTATGCCAAACACACCTTTATAAAACTGTTTTGATTTTTTTGTACTGTTTTAGGCTATACTAGTATGAGATTTTGAAACAGATTTAGTCCTAACCTATTTAAGACTTAAAAAGCTAAAATAATCAACAATAAACACTAGTAATAAGCAAACAGTAAAAGCTAATTTTTTTTGGATTTTAAGGCAAAAGTAGAATCTAATGAATTCAAAACAGAAAATAAACTACAATAAGCAACTAGAGATAGTAATAAGCATATAAAAGCAATAAAACAAGCTAATAAGCATTTCAAATAAGCAGTAAGCAAAATAAGCGAAAATTTGAAATTAAAGGAAACTTACAATTGCCCTTGCTCAAAACATGTCTTAATATTTAATCTACAAGCTCTAGCTTGTCAAAGACAAGCTAGTAAGACCCTATAAGCTCTTCCCTTGCTAGCTTATCTTCCAAAAGCTATTAAGCAGCTTATATGAGCTTAAGAGACAGTATAAGAGCTTATTGAAGCTTAATCAACCATAATTAAATAAGCTAAAAAAACTTAAAATTAAGCTAAGACTCTACACTACTCGGCTAAATGTGAAGGAGGAGGGTCCTATTTATAGGCTTGAGGGGGAAAGAGTTCCTAGGGTTTGGAAGCTCCTAGAGCTCTCATCACAGCCTTAGATCATCCTCATCATAATAAGCTTAATCCTCAGCCCTTGATTCGCATACCACACCATTTAAACCAATCAGCTGCTCTCAATTCGCCATGGTGTCATTCCCTTGTCCTTGTCAGCCTTGTCTTTATCTTCTAGAAGGTGGGTGAGTTAAGTGAGCAGGGTAAAAAGTGGGAGAGACGATGAACAGTACAAATGGGTTTTACCCGCGTTTTTTTATGGTTTGACCGAGTATTATTAGTGTTTGACTGAGGTAAAGGGGTCGGGTTAAAATGGTATACGGGTATGAATGTTGGACCGGGTAAAGGGTAATAGGGGAATTGGGCTTGTGTTTTTTGGGTTTGGCCTTTTATAAGATTTGGAATATTTTGAATCTGGTTATAGATAGTTAAGTTATTTAATTAACTTTGTTAGGTTTTAAAGACTTGGTTTGCAAAGACAAGGACTAAATATGCAAAACGTGATTCTAAATCTAAAACGTGAGCTATAGTATATCTGAGTTTCTGCATTGGTACATAAGTACAGTTATGGATCTAAGGCTATATCTGAAATGACACTTGCAATTCTAAACATGAGCATATTAATATAATATGTTATAATGGTACGACTTTTAGTCATCTTGCTTCCCGTACATAATATATATAATTCTAGTTCTGAATTCATATCCATGGCATAATTTTTGAGCACGTGCTTCTGACTAGATGATACTTAATCGCCCTGCTATGAGTGAGAACTTCCTTAACTGACAATTACTCTCTTCTTAGGGCTCTAACCTGTCATCGTGCGTTTCTAAACTCGGGTCATCCACAAAGGATGCTTAAACATGTAAACTTGATATATTCTTTCTAAACATGACTTATCCGCAACGAATGTAAATACTATGTTAAGCACGGCATAGGATGCTTCTATAGGAGTTCTACAACTAGTGGTGCATTTCTTAGGTACCCATGACATGGCTAATGGCGCTTCTTGTGAACACTCTTAACATGGCTTGTATTCGGCTATATGTGAATCATAAAATAACAAGTAGTACTCGACTATTTTCGAGTCTATGAGCATGGCAACCTTCAGCTATATCCGAATCTATTCATACATTTTAAAAATCAAGTCAATTCTAGTAAACATGATGCTAACATCCGTTACTCACATCGGTTGGCTTAGGAATTTCAAACGTTCGTGGACTTTTGAGATCACCTAAACATATNATCGGGTAAAGGGTAATAGGGGAATTGGGCTTGTGTTTTTTGGGTTTGGCCTTTTATAAGATTTGGAATATTTTGAGTCTGGTTATAGATAGTTAAGTTATTTAATTAACTTTGTTAGGTTTTAAAGACTTGGTTTGCAAAGACAAGGACTAAATATGCAAAACGTGATTCTAAATCTAAAACGTGAGCTATAGTATATCTGAGTTTCTGCATTGGTACATAAGTACAGTTATGGATCTAAGGCTATATCTGAAATGACACTTGCAATTCTAAACATGAGCATATTAATATAATATGTTATAATGGTACGACTTTTAGTCATCTTGCTTCTAGTACATAATATATATAATTCTAGTTCTGAATTCATATCCATGGCATAATTTCTGAGCACGTGCTTCTGACTAGATGATACTTAATCGCCTTGCTATGAGTGAGAACTTCCTTAACTGACAATTACTCTCTTCTTAGGGCTCTAACCTGTCATCGTGCTTTTCTAAACTCGGGTCATCCACAAAGGATGCTTAAACATGTAAACTTGATATATTCTTTCTAAACATGACTTATCCGCAACGAATGTAAATACTATGTTAAGCACAGCATAGGATGCTTCTATAGGAGTTCTACAACTAGTGGTGCATTTCTTAGGTACCCATGACATGGCTAATGGCGCTTCTTGTGAACACTCTTAACATGGCTTGTATTCGGCTATATGTGAATCATAAAATAACAAGTAGTACTCGACTATTTTCGAGTCTATGAGCATGGCAACCTTCAGCTATATCCGAATCTATTCATACATTTTAAAAATCAAGTCAATTCTAGTAAACATGATGCTAACATCCGTTACTCACATCGGTTGGCTTAGGAATTTCAAACATTCGTGGACTTTTGAGATCACCTAAACATATAAATATACCATTCTATAGTTAACCTGCTATAACATCCTTACGCATAACCTATATCAATATCGCTAACTTTTTGCAAAATGGATGTTTGTTGATTTTCAAACACACTGCTATAGTTTGCATATTTAACCCATACAAACTTGAAATTAGAACCTGAAACCAATTGCATCAAAAAGTAGACTCACAAAGAATACAATTTTGGTTTTGACCTCAACTTAATCCAAAAAACGGTTAATTTTCTAGGATCTATCAAAGTTGACACAAAATTCTGCATAACGTGCTGTTTTCTGGACAGTCTGCTGAACTTTGTTGTTTTGACCCATTTAAAACTATAAACTAAGACGTGGGAACAATTTTATTAGGAAGTAGACTCACATAACTACAAGTTTGGTTTAGACCTCATCTTAATCAGATTTATGGTTGATTCTTAACAATTCTTTATAGTCTGCAAGAAAAGCAGCCCAGCCTCAGGAATTACGGACGACCTGCCGTGAGAGGTGGCTCCAACCTTACCATTCCTACCACCCTAAGAACCAGATCCACCAGCACCGGATAGCTTACTCGCTTCACCTGAAGCACTTGAGAGAAACAACACACTCAAGACTTTGTCGCATGAATGCTATGAAAACTAAGATATAAAAACAAAATGGCAATACCAGCATCAGCCTGGATGACCTCCTTGGCCTTCTTAGACTTAGAATTCCTCCTTGAAGAAGACATTTGCTCAACTGCCTCTGTCTTATCATCTGAAATAGGATATACGATAACTAAGGGAATGACATTTAAAGGCACAGGAGACGAGGGGTTAGCTTTCTCACCGACACCAGCAACCCCACTCCCACCAGCCTCAGCATCAGTATGATTCCTTTTCTTACGAACCAAAAGGTCAGCCAAATATTCCTTATCTTTGCATCGTCCATCACATGGTTACCCACAGGCTCTGAAACCGGTGGCACGGGTGGAGAAAGAGGAAAAGTAGCATCAACATCTACCTGGATGACAGGCTCTGAGGCTACAGTCATACCAACATCATTCACCAATGCAAGAAGTGAGGAAACATTTATCACTGCAAGACAAACATCATTAAATGATTAGACACAAATCAAGGAAATCATAAATGTAAACAAACAGTTGAACATAGCAACTCACCCTCACCATCCCTATACAATACAAGGACTTTCCTAACCTCACCATCCCAAATTTGACTTAACCCAGCCTCCAACATGGGCCTTGAGAAAACACGCAACAAACTCAAATGTTCATTCAAACCTTATCATCAGAGGAAATACAATTTGTAACATCCTGGTATGGATTCACATTGTTACTCCACCTGAGATGACAATGAGATAGAACTTGTGCATCAATGGTGATCCATACCTAGTTCTGATGCCAACCAGACAACCCCTTGGCCGTATTCACAACAGTCAGGCACGGCTCCTTGGTCACTCTCCTCTCAAAAGTATACCAAGACCCATACCTCTTTATTTCAAATATATGGTGAAAAACATTTAAACGATGAGGCAAGTTCAACCCATAACAAGCCATAATAAAGGCATGAACCTTTGATAACCAAAAGGATGAATTTGAGCGAAGGCAATATTGAAACAACGCTATATTTCATCCTCTTTATCATTTGAGTTATCTTGAAAATCCTGTACAACAACATTTAAAAAAAAAGCATTTGATATGGTTGATGAGGTTAGGGCTTTATTGGTTTCGGTATACATTTTAGTCATCAGATTTTCTTCATAAACAAATCTTCTAAAAATGCCAGGTAAGTCAAGATTCTTGACATGATTAGCACTTCTGACCTTTGGTTAAAGTTTGGCCACTTTTGTATAAGATTGTTTACGAATCCTATGTTGATTTCATGATTTGAAAGAGTGACATCATCATTCTTAGGTTCATTTATGAGGCTTTGTATCTTGTATCATTTGAAAGAGACTTTCACCATCCTTATATTTGAAAGTATTATATTCAAGTTTCAGGTCCATGACCTTGTTTTCCTTAATATTTGAGAGACATTTAAAGTTATGAATCAATTCAATCCATATTTGTTTGGCTGTAGGGCTAACTGAATGCTCAGGGACTATAGTTCGATTCGGAGGAGTGAATGCTCTCTTGAAAATATATTACTTTAATTGCAAGAGTTGGGTATTATCTCATTTACAACGTTCTCTTTTAAAGGCAATGATCGAGGTGGATACCCGTGAGGTAATAGCTACATGTCAAGCATTCAACTGTGTAGTAACTGATAAGGATTTATTTGATACGCTTTTAGGGGGTCATTTAAGCCTTAAATCGTGTTTTTATGATCAAATATTGCCTCAAATCGTTTCTTTTGTCATTTTAGGTACTTGGGACGTGATTTCTGGAAATTGGAGCATTTTGGACATTTTTGGGCTAAAAAGTGAATAAAACAGCAAAGTCGTGGAAAACCTGTCAGGAAACATACCTGACGGCGTCACGCCTTAATTGGTGACACCGTCACTTGAAGACCATGGAGTTGGAAAAACTTATACATGACACTCTAGAGAACTTTTGAAGGATTTACACCTGACGGCGTCAGGTGTAATAACATGTAGGCCGCCTGGTGTTAACTTAAAGAGAGACAGCCAGAATACTTTAAAGGTGACGACGTCAGGATCATACCTGATGGCGTCAGAAGTGTAGAGTGACGACGTCGGAAGATCGACTTACACAAGAAGAAACCCTAAATGCGGTGGTCTGTCGGCGTCAGGATTTATAACCTGACGCCGTCAGCTTTGTAAATCTATATATACTTTTCGATTTTTCATTCATTAGTGTGCAACTTTGGAGACATAAACCCTAATACGATTTTTTGAGGATTTTTAGGGTTTTTATACCCTCTTTTCTTCCATGTTCAATTGAAGATAAGTTTTTTTTTAATCATTCAATATGTTTATGTGTTGTTTGATTATTTGTTTATCTTTTCTTCCTTTTAACATGCTAGCTTAAGTTTATTAGTATTTGCTTAGATCTAATGAAACCTAGTTATTGATTATTGATAAGTTGTCTATTGTTTAGTTGATTGATTCGCGTTAGGTTAAGAAAACTGGCTGACCTCCATTGTGTAACAATCATGAACGTCTTAAAAACGTAATCGTATATGCACTACGGTTTTTCTCGTTTTGTTTAATGCATGAATAGATGTTAGTGATTCTATGATAGAGTACTAAACGTGCCGTCATAAGGAGAAATTGACATTCATAGAGTTGGGGAAGGTTGCACACCCCCAAGAATGGTATTAAGGAATACAACGCTTCAACTAAAACAACTGCACTGTGACATTCAACAAATCAATAAAAGATCTAGAGAGTAATTATATCTAAGTAAACATGTTTGTCTCACTATAAAAAGTCCACCACTTTTACTTTTCTTGTTATTTAATTTTTGTTATTAGTTTAATTATTAATTTTGGGTTAGTTGACTAGCAACTAATTCTGCCCACTGCTTCAAAACCGAGATTCTTACCGCTTTCATAAAATATAAAAAACAAACAGAACCATCTCTCACCTTTAGGCTTAAATTGACATACGCTTCAACCTAACGACACTATTCCCCAAGAGAACGATCAATCCCCCCGGACATACCTATACTACACTACAACGACCAGGTACACTGCCTGGAGGATTGCAAGTTTCTCAAGATCCCTTGTGAAGTAAAACCTTTTGTGAGGCCGCAATCCTCGCATCATACACTTACACTAAACGCTTATATTATTGAAACATGTCCAGCTATACTTTAATGAACATTGTTGACAACTGTTTGCCCTTTTTATACCAACTGTTGCACTTTTTCAACTTTTGTTGATAAGTGATTTTTGTATATCTTCCCAAGAAAGTTCCTACCTTTATGTTTCAGTGGCTTAGATAACCTTCTAGAATGTCAAATTTTAGAATGTCTTGCGTTGAGGAGATCTTCGGAGAGTCAGTGAGTTATCATCATCACTCACTGACTCCAACATCTTCTTCTTGGTTAAGGGACTTCACTTGCCGAGTTCTGGAAAGTGTCGTGTATTTCTTTAGACACTGAAGAACTTTAAAGATGACCCCATGAATGGTTATTTCCATTCATACACTTTGTTTACACTTAAGGATATTTTATGTTCAATTTCTAGATGAAGATCAGTAGGCAATGAGTTGGCCCAACAAGTACAAACCAGAGTTTCTTTAGTATCACTTTTAAAGTTTTAAACCCTCTTATAGCTAGGAATAACAAGATAATGTCTCAATTGATTACCGAGTTTGGTATCTGCTAATTTCTACAACACTTTAACACATAAGATTTGATTCCTTCTTGTGTAGGTTAGTAAGGTCTCTGATTCACCCCAACTGATCGCATTATGTCTTCCTAGCCGTCCAAATACCTCAGAATATTCTGGTGCAGCCTTCTTCTACACACGTGGTCCATACTATTTTTAACTAGGAGTCGACCTATCCAGCTACCTTAGCTACACTCCATTCATCATAAACCCTATTGGATTCATCCTAATAACCTACTTCAAGTACCCTTCAGCCGAATACTTCATAGGACATACATCCATCAGGATTGACGGCAAACAGGTCGATTTCAACTCGTTCCTTTTAACAATCAACAACAATGGCTCTGGAGGGACAAGACTAAGCACCATAACACCTTAAACCACATTACACACCTCAATCTCAGACCCTTTATCCGGTTATTCATAAACGAATCAATGACACGTAACTTATGTTAGAATTTAATAATCATGGCATGCATATTATTCATGTAATATCATATATACATATTGCGGAAGCTAGGATCTACTATAACACATAAAGAGTTAACTAAAACATAAACAAGAAACGTACCTCTTAGCAATACTTGATTAATGGAGAATGAAGAACCCTAATTAGGGTTGAATTAGATCTTATGAATCACCCCTTACCGTTTTGTGATTCGATCTCTTGATAATTACTAAAGTAAGTAATTACCTCGTTCTTGTACACACAAACTAATCACGAATAAAAGGTTTTGCAAGAAACAAGAACACTAAATTTTTGTTTTAAAAATTTCGACCCAAACAACCCTAAAGGTATAGGGACGATCGGCCAAGGAACCAAGAGGAAGAGAAAGAGATTTTAGGGATCTTGTGTGTACAAGAGAATGTGTGGAAATCTCCTTAGGACCCTTTGTTTATATAGGAGAGTAAACTTGGTGACCAAGGCACCTCCTCACCTCCTTAGAGGGAGGGTCGGCCGATTCTAGGCTCCCTAGGGGGTTCTAGAATTTTCCTTGTGTCCCAAGTTTCACTTAAGTCCTTCCTTTTCTTCCTAACGTCGTTTAGTTCTTACATTTAATAACTAACGACCGTTTAGTCCGTTAAGTGTTCAAAATAATAAATAAACATAACATTTATTATTTATTATTTATACTTTTATTCTTGTTTGTAATGTGTGCAATCCCGAGGTCCCGTGTTCGATTCTAGACATTCACACGTTAAATATTTAACTATAATTTAACAGCTCCCACTTAGTTAAACATTAACGGTAAAATAACATTGGTCGGCGTCTTGCAACACTCCAATGCTCCTAGTTCAAACCGAGCTGAGTTTCCTGGAAAACTCTTAACGATACATCGTTATTATTATCCTTTTGTTTCTAATACTCTGATTAATAAAGAAATGAATCTTTATTAATGTACAGTTTCTCGTATATCAATAATTGAACAAAATTACCAAAACATATTTGGGCATGGCCATGCAAACATTTTGTCAATTCTACGAGTGGCCCATAGTATTAAACTTCAAAACAAATTTGAAGGAACAAATTCTATCTTGACTACGAGACTAACCCATGAATTTTGCAACACTTTTGAAAACAACCCTTATAACTACCAGTTACGGATAGCGGTAGATTGCTTCACAGAAATACACTACATTCATGACACTTATCTGGTATCTCAAGTCTGAGGATAATTTATCATGATTTACTTGTAATAAGTAATATCATGTAGTTGGGATAAGTCCTATATTCAATTCACTGAATATCATGTGAAATTGGCATGATTACCCATCAATATACTTTCAAGTATATTCTACCAATACTCAGATTTGTCTTCCCTTTATAATATTCCCATATTATAAACCGACAACGGACACATTTAGAAGAATATAATTATTCAAGGATATAAACATGCAAAAACAGGATATATGTATGATAATGAGAATAAACATAAACCATACTTTATTTCATTAAAATTAAAATTCATACATTAAATCCTTTATCCAAATACTAATCACAAATGGGCATGAAACTTTCAGCTCTACGAAGACCTATTCTTTCAGCTAAGTCATAAAGCTTAGTACCGGGTAAAGCCTTCGTTAATTAGTCTGCTAAGTTATCATCTGTGTGAACTTTGAGTAAATCGATCTCTCCAATATCCACTTGCTCACGCACATAGTGATATTTGATCGGGAAATGTCTGGTGCCCTTCATGAGTCCAGGCTCATGAGCAAATGTGATTGCAGCAGAATTGTCACAATACATTTTCATAGGTTGTTGAATCGACGGCATAACTCCAAGGCCCGAAAAAAACTTCCTAATCCAAACAACTTCCATTGCAGCTTCTGAAGCAGCTATATACTCGCTTTCTGCAGCAGACATCGCCAATGTACTCTGCTTCTTGCTCCTCCAATCCACAGCTCCTCCATTAATGACAAAGACATAACCCGTCTGAGACTTCGTATCATCCTTATCACTTTTCCATGAGGCATCACAGTAACCTGTAACATCAAGTTCTGCATTTGGATCTGGATTTCCCCCGTAAACTAAGAATGTATCTTTAGTAGCCCTAAGGTACTTAAGAATATTCTTCACAGCAGTCCAGTGAACTTCACCTGGATTTAGCTGATATCGACTGGTTAAGTTCTGAGCAAATGACACATCAGGTCTTGTGCTTTTCGCCGCATACATGATAGATCCCACCGCCGAAGCATAAGGGACTCTCTTCATACGCCGCACCTCTTCAGGTGTAGAAGCACCAACTTTGCTACTCAAGCCATGATGTTCTTGCATTGGCAAATATCCCTTTTTAGAATTTTGCATATTGAATCTCTTCAGTATTTTGTCAATGTAAGCACTTTGGCCTAATCCAATTAATCGCTGAGATCTATCTCGATAAATCCTGATTCCCAGAATAAATGCAGCTTCCCCTAAATCTTTCATAGAAAAACACTTTCCAAGATATGCCTTAACTTCAAGCAAACTTGGAATGTCTTTTCCCATGATCAATATGTCATCAACATATAAAATAAGGAAAATTACATTACTCCCACTAGCTTTGCGGTATACACATGGCTCATCAAGATTTTGAGTAAATCCAAATCTTTTGATTTCCTCATCAAAACTTTTATTCCATTGACGTGATGCCTGCTTCAATCCATAAATGGATTTATTAAGCTTGCATACACGATTTGGAAATTCTGGATTAACATATCCTTCTGGTTGTTTCATATAGATGTCTTCATCTAAATAACCATTCAAGAAGGCAGTTTTCACATCCATTTGCCAAATATCATAGTCATAGTACGCGGCTACGGCTATAAGAATCCTAATGGCCCTAATATCGGCTACAGGAGAAAAGGTTTCTTCGTAGTCAATACCAAACGTTTGAGTAAACCCTTGAGCTACCAAACGGGCCTTATAGGTGTGTACAATGCCATCCATGTCCGTTTTTAACTTGTAGAGCCGCTTACTCCCGACTACCTTGGCACCAGGAGGAAGGTCTACTTCAGTCCAAACATTATTATCACTCATGGATTGCATTTCCCCATCCATAGCACCCTGCCATTTAGCCTTTTCAGGACTATTCGTAGCAGCTTTATAACTAGTAGGTTCATTAAGATCCCCTAGTATACTTTGATCGCACTCTACATTAAGACAGAGTCGTTCAGGTGCTTTGGCTTTCGTGCTCCTTTCGGATCTACGAACGGGAACCACTTCAACTTCAGGTGGAGGACCCAGACTATCTGGTTCTTCAGGAAGTTGTCTAGTTTCTAAAGAAGGTGATGCATCATCCTGATCGTCTTCCAGATCAAACACCCTCCCACTGAATTCTTGAGATATGAATTCCTTTTCCAGGAAATCACCATATCTAGCAACGAATACTTTGTTTTCTGGGGGNGAGGGACAAGACTAAGCACCATCACACCTTACACCACATTACACACCTTAATCTCAGACCCTTTATCCGGTTATTCATAAACGAATCAATGACACGTAACTTAATATATCAACCAATTCAGTGAGCCCATTTGAGGTGTTAGTGACATGCATGAAACGTGGTTTGGACCAAAGGTCCTGGTTATTGATCTTGTGATGCATAGTAAAGATGTGTTTTGGAAGGTTTATGGTTCGAATTTAATGGTGAAAGTTGAAGGAGAATATGGAGAAGGTTTGTGGTGTTTAGGGTTTGTTGATGGTGGTGATGAGGTAAGGACTTCTGTGGTGATTGGTGGTAAGCAAATGGAGGATTAATATGTTGCAATTTGATTTGGAGAATGAGAGACTAGGGTTTAGTTCGGTTTTGGAGCATATAAGACTTTTTGTGTTGAGTTTAATTTTACTGATTGCTTTTGGTCACAACCAAGTCTGTGACTATGATTTTGTTTGTGCATTGGATACTTCTTTTTAATTTTAAATGTTATAGCATATGTTTCTTTATCATTTTTTTAAGTTACTTTTAATAATATTTTGACTTTACTTTATCCTTGCAAATCCAAAAAATTGACTTGCTATATCTCACTGATCAAAAAGTAATTGAGTTAAATAAGCTTCAATTTTATCTTTAGCAATGGCCTACACTATTAGGATTGTAATACTGTACGTGTGTACATCTAAAAGGAGTGCAAAGAACTTAATTGAGTTGATGTGTACATGACGATTTTGAGATTAATTAAAAGTAAAGGACATTATTTAAGATTTGTTCCATAGCGAGTATATAAAAACCAGGCACAAATCATTTCTAAAATCAAAGGACATTATTTAAGATTAATTCCGGTTCATTTTCATCGAACTTTATTGGTTGCATACAACCCAAGTTTCCTCTAAACAAGTTTGAAGGAAATAAGCTTCTTGAACTGGATCAACGGTTTGTGACACACCACTGCTTCATAAGTATGTGAAATGCCATGATCTGCTGCCACAATCGTCAACCTGTGCTCGAGCCCTGGAAGGTGTTGCCATGAGATCACTTTTTGAAATGTCAAGTGATGATGATGGTCGTGATGATGATGGTCAAGATGATGATGGTCAAGATGATGATGGTCAAGATCATGATGGTCATGATCATGGTGGGAAGCAAGGTTGTGAGCTCTCACCGCGTATTCTCCTAACTCATGCAAGTAATGCTTTTCAGCATCCCCTGTGCTGACTTCATTCAATGGGTCGCCATTGTGGCTAGTGGTCGTGGCAGACGCTCCAGAGCAGAGTAGTGCACCAAAGAAGGCTAGCGTTATGAGGAGAATGGGTTGAGAGTTTTTAGCCATTTTGATTTGTTGTTAGAGAACTAATGTGGTAACCAATTTATAGGGACGAACAAGACTCTAGTATTAATGATTCTCACATTACCGTATTCCCAACTAAAACCTAGATGAATTCAAGGCAGTGAATAAATGTGGAGGTTAAGTACACGTCTCTTTCGGTCTTAAGACAATCGAATTCACATTGCATCTACTTAATATCATTTGTGAATTGTGATGAGTAAGCGATTGAATTAATGTACAAATCTTTTAACAACGATTATTTAGTACTCATCATATTAGCCTTGCAGATTCTCAATTTTATAATCTGTAATGGTCAAAAATATGTTAATTGCTGATCACTTCTAATTTTAGTTTATTATTAGCTTATCGTGACTGAAAAGAAAGGCCAAGTATTTATGACCACCGTGTTCTATTGCATTCCCAACTAAAACCTACGTGAATTGAAGACGAGTAATTTTATTTGCAGGTAATGCTTATCTAGCTATTTGTGGATTGTAATATGCAAGCAACTTAATCTTTGGCATATGTACAAAAATTGGTGGTTTCGTAATGATTACCCAAGAAATCTGAAGGACTTATTCTCTTGGGCGGACACGGTTAACTTTCTGAGTGTCAAATAGTTTGCTTTGATGCAATCATTCAGATCGACTACGGGATGGGTGATATAGAGGTTCAACAAGTTGGGCTTTAATCCATCTTGTACCTCCTGGGAAAGAAATCCTCGTGAAAAATATTAAGGCACTTCCCCACTGTTGAATTTCACATAGAAACATGGAGACTAAATTCCATATGGATTGATTAGATTATTAATCCAAAAAAATTCCTTGTAATTAAGCATACTATGTAATTGTCTCGTTTTTCTCCTGGATTCTCGTTAAGGCCTTCTAATGAAATCAGCAGTTTAAAACAACATGCCTAGCTAATAATGTCCAAATTAAGGCATTACTTATACATAAAACCTCAAACATAGAAGTCACACATATATATGTTCCTGATGCATACTAATGATTAAAACAACGCGCAAATTCGTCAACGACTCATCTTTAAGAGATCACGTCTTTTATAGTCATTATATTCACCACCAAAACTATTTACCAATAGTGCAGAAAGAATTAGTTATCTGCATAATTAGGATAATGAGTTGGAAAAAATCCGTTGAAAACTGCAGCATTGTTGTATTGTTAGACTAAAGATTGAAAATACAGCATTGCTTTCATGTAATACTATAAATAGAAATGTTTTTTCATGACAACTTAGAAGAGTCTATAATTAGTCCAAGGTAGAAGCAATCACTTTTGAAAGTTGTGCTACACTCAAAGTGGCTAGCTCCTGTAGAAACTCCAATCAGAGCCGTAATCTATTGTCACCGCCATGAATCCACCACCGCCTAATCATCCTAAATGGCGGAACATAGTAAAGACGGAAGAGTTTTCTTTCTCGATGCCACAAGATATTGTATATTATTAGGCATAAGTTAGGCGTCACAATAATTTCTCATATTACTAAGAAACTATAACTACTCAGCTAACAATGAGCAAAAATTCACAATATTTAGTAATCTAAAACATGGGAGTTTTAACTTTTTTATGGAACAAAATAAATAAAAATTAGAAACACACGAAGATACAAATACTGATTTATCTTTGATATCCTATTTATCTGGAAGGCCATCTTACATAACTACATAAAGAGCCTAATATGATTATAGCGTCTTGCAAGTTTCGAGAACGGAAAAGAAATAGACAAATAGGTCAGGCATTCTCGATTTGCATACTGGGCTTAGGCCCAAACAGGTAGCACGCTAAAGCCCAATTTCAATTTAACTTCCAAATTACTTGAACAAATAAATCTCACCTTACTAAACATGCATATGATCATTTCTAATAAGATTCACACTTATAACATGTCTAAATTTGCTAACATGGTCTTGCGTCAAACACTCCTTTTAAGGTTATAACTAAACTTATCATCATCATTTAACATGAACAACTTAATTTTTCTAAACATAACTTCATTATTTTTGAAATATAATCATTCTCTAATCTACAAAAACTTGCTAACATGGTTTATGATCACTAAACATGTATAAAACATGTGTATAACCTCATAAATATAACGTAACTCTTCCTTAACATGCTTTAGCACTAAAACTCCATTTTGAAACATGATAATGGTATTAAAACTTGCATTTAAACAATTACCATTGATGCGTAACAATTAAGGATACTTAAGACACCTTGAGACTAGCATGAGGGCAAACCTGTAATTCAGGACTAAAAGGTGTTATTAAACCATAAGGGCAAACCTGTAATTCTGCCCAAAATGTGTACTTTGCACCGTTTGTCTCTATCGTTAAATATTTTGCATCGTTAGTCTTTTTTCTATTAACTATTTGTACTGAAGGTCTTTATTTCTAATAAAACTAACGGAAAGACTTTTCTAATATTCTAATAGCAATAAAATATATTTCTGACTAAAACCATAAAAATTGGGATGTTACAAGTCTCCATCACTTGAAATACACAAACTTACCTAGGATAACTATTCTAACTAAGGTTATGTCGGTCAGGCTAAGGGGGTGTTTCGTTTTCGCTTAAATTTCTGACTGGAAAAACTTCTTAACCCATGTGACAGAAAGGTTGTTTCATTTTAACTTTTTGTAAAAATGAATCCTAAATGTAGAAGGGTGTTATATTTGAGATTGTTTGCATCCAGGACCATATGTTTGACCAAACTACCCTCATCAAGGTTAAAATTTAGTCCAATGGTTGTTTATGTGATTCAAGAACTTTTATGTTTTGTGCAACTGGAATTATTTATTAATCATTTCAATTGTTTCATATCCTTAACTGGAATGATTTGCTACCAAACACATGTTTGTTCATTGAAGAATGACTTTTATAAAAAAGGTAAAATGGTAATTTATTAACATTAATATAGTTGATCATCATAATAAAAGAAACAACATTTACTCTTACAAATCTTATTCTAAACACCTCGCAAGTGTACAAACAAGAATTTGTATACAAACAGGAAGAAAAAAAAAAGAAACACCCCCTAAGTCTCCCACACTTAAGTTGCATTCTAGTTCATGAAATTCTTAACTCATTTAAGATATTTCTAAATTCCGTCTGATTATAAGACTTGTGACTATGTTTTCTAAGCTTACATGGCTTTGCTCATTCTGACCCTTAAATTTGAAATTCTGGAAAATTACTACATGTCATTTGTCTACTATTATCTTTATAATCATAAGACATTCTAAACTATTTTCTGTTTCAGTAGGTTCATCAACCTTTCTATTTCTGCTAGTAAGTATTAGGTTTGTCTATCTATTCATATATCGTCCCTTTCCTGAGAACCAGTTCTGAATTTCCTTACTGCCTCTACCATAATACTATACTAATATTCTACTGAAGTCTAGACTGTTCTCGCTAATCTATCTTACCGTACTATATTGAAATATACTAATATCTAAGTTGTCATGGCCATTCTATTCCACTGATATCTAAATGCTAAAATCTAATTGCTAAATCTGGACATTGAGACTTATAAGACTTATAAATGTTTTATTCGTCCATAATACTCATGGTTGCATGACATAATTATTATCATGTTGGCCAGGCATCATAATACTTTTGGCAAGGTTGCAAAAACCGTGAATCGGTAGTCGAGCGGTCGACCCCCTTGTAGCATGTGATCGGTCTAGGCGGGATTTAATCAATGATTAACTGGATTGGCATTTCCAAAAAGTTTTGGTATTTTGGGCAAGTTTTAGGTATTTCTGGCAAGATTTATGCATTTTTGGCAAGAATTTTCTTAAAAAAAACAACTTGTAATAGATATAAATAATGACTATAAATTATTAAAACAATTTTATGATGAGTTTGGGTATTTCCGGCAAGGTTTGAAGAGTTCTGGCAAGTTTGACCACTGTTGACTGTCATTAACCGTCGTTCATCACAGTTGGCTGATTTGTTTGACCGATTTACAAAAATCTAAAAGGTTGGTAACCTTGTAGCGCCTAGGCGGAGATTAATGGTTCTTGTTTTAGGCCTTGTTTTGCAGCACTGTATACTGGTGCGATATATGAATACTAATCATGATATTCTATACATGTTATGTCTAATTCTGGCATCTAATTCTACTAGCGCGGCATTCTATATCGGAATTCTGGTACTAATCATAATTCATGTTGTTCAATTTCTATCATTTAACTATCTATGAATATGTCACTCATGATTTCTGATCCTTATTATATACTGGGGTGCTAATCATGGTCTAATAATGTTAGCATCAAGAAACACCTTCGGGAGGTCGAGGTTAATCAAAGAACATGATGAATTCTAGAGAGAGAAAGTAGAGAGAAAGGTGAAAGAAAATGAAGTTTTATTAAAAAGAATGAAATAAATACAATACCACACTTTCCCACACCCCTTATGGAGAGTCATGAGGGGTATTTATATGCCTATTATAACATAAGTTTGCCCCCTGTACATTATTAGTCCATGAGGGCGCAACTATGTTACGTAGCTAGTCCAATTTACATGTAAGACGTTAAATTCATAAAATTGAAAAGTTAACAAATAATGTACTTAACTACGGGCATTCTAATTCTGTTTCGCTTACTGGGCGACTATATTACTACCAGTTATAACATAATATACTTATACTATATATGTTTCTGATGCGCGGGATTGCGACCACGCACTAGGGTTTTACTTCTCAAGGGATCTTGAGAAGCTAGCAATCCCCACCAGGCAGTGTACCTGACCGATGTAGTATAGTGTAGTGGCAAGTACCGGGGGATTGATNATCCTTATTGTGATAGCCCACGCATAGTAGGCTTAGTATTAGTATCGTTTGCCCCTAGGGTTTGTGACCCGAGTAGGGACTATACGTCATCATGTCCCCCCAGTCTAGTATGCGCACGGTGCAACCGCGGATGCTAGACTAACAGGCGTAACGAAAGGATGCTCCAGCATACGTGGCGGATAAGTTCAAACGTTTCCCGCCCAAGAGGATAATCTATGAATCTAGTCCAAATAAGTCCAAAAGATCTACCTCGAAAATGTGGGAAAGTAAAAAAAGTGTTGTACCCTGTGAGTTCTCAGCCACATGATGAAAGTTAGTGGAGTCCACGTGTCAATCATCTAAGGGGGGGGGGGTAATCCTATATAAACTACCGCCTCCTTTCCACTGTGGTTATCACAGTAAATCTTCACATTTCCACCATTGTCAAACCTTTAAATTTAGTCAAGAAACCAAGCGTTTGTTAAGGTAATAGCGCGTGCGCATATCCAACCTTAAAATAATAAGAATGGTTCTGCAATTGTCTGACTTTGCCTCCGATATAACCGAGGACGAGCTACGTCAGTTCGCCTCGGATTATTATATCCCTCACGCGTTGCACCCGGTAGTACCGGTGGCAACCGCGTCCATAGCCGACTTCCCTGAGGGTAAGGTGGGGGTATACGCGCGCTTTTTTGAATTTGCGAATCAGTGCGTGCCCCTTTCCTTATTCTTGTGTGATGTTCTGAATTATTATAGCCTTCATATATCTCAGCTGCATTGTATAGGCGCAGCTAAGATAACCAATTTCGAGGTAAATTGCCGCCTGTTGGCAATTAATCCAACGATTCACCTTTTCCGCGCGTTTTACCACTCAACGTGGTCAAATAGGTGGGTTACCTTTGCCAAACGCACGGGGCGTTTGCAGTGTTATTCAGAGAAGTTGGACGCGCTCAGGAATTGGCGCGAATATTTCTTCTGGGTAGACGACGCGTTTTTCCCTTGGGATTTTGCTTGTTATACCCAAGGGACACTGCCAAAGGATGAGCGCCCAGCCCCCGGAACGTATAATGTAGAGGACGCGGATACTATAAATACCAACCGTATCCCTATCCGCGCGTACCCGGAAGAGTTCCTGGTGCATATGGGCATCAGTCGTAACTACTTCCAACCGAAGGCAGAAGTGCCAACGTTTTTGAGCGAGGATGGTCGGGGTGGGTGCTTGTCCCTTTGTCTTAATATTGTAAGCGCTCTTTTTCTTTTTATTGCGTGTTTAACCTTTGTTATTTGTTGTGTCTGTTTGCTGCGCAGAGATGGACTTGTTCAGTGTTGTGAGATTGGCGAAGCCGAGGGAGGTAACAGTAGGGGTGCGTCCTTTAGGGGAAGGGGAGACGCCCATTTTGGAGGCCACTGCGGGACGGACTATGGAACTCGCGCTGGAGGAGCCTGAAAACTCTCCCCAGGTAGCGTTGCAGGTTACTCCTGTGCACAGTGTTCCCCCTTCTCCGGAGCCATCTCCGGAGGCAGAGAAATCACGCTCATCCTCCTCAGAGAGCGTGAAGATTTTGGAACCAGAGGAGAGCAGCCAAGGCGTGAAGCGCAAGGGAGCGTCTTCTGGTGGTGATGGCGCAAGTTCCTCCAAGAGGAGACGCCATCTAATTACTGCTGAGCCATCATCGGCAGAGGAGGACGTGTCCACCCCTGTTACGGAAAAAGATGTTGCCAAGTCTCCTCCCCCCATGTAAGTAGCATAGCTTGCGTGTACTAGAACTGTAATTCTCTTACTGTTTTTTTGTATTATAGACTAAACTTGGTCATATGGGTGCAGTGTTGAAGTTGCTGAGGGCGCTGCTGATTCTGCGCAGAAGTCGCCACCCAGGGCGAGCTTTGTGCCATCTGATGAACCTTCACAGAGGCGTGAAGAGACTGAGCCGAGGGCGCTGGGTGATATGCCTATGGATAGGCTGGTGGAGGAGCTGGGTCTTGCTGCTGCGCATCAGGCTGCCTTGGTCGCTCAGCTAAAGACCAGTTATTCTGATGAGAGTAACCATTTGGCGCAGAAGGACGAAGAGATTGCGCTGCTAAAAGCGCAATTGGCTAGTGCTCATGCAGCAATGGAGTCTTCTGATGCGTACGCTCGGAAGCTTGCAGATGAGAGGATGTCTCTCTGGGCCCAAGTAGACAAGGAGCGTACTGCCTTGAGTGAGTACAAGTCAACTTGTGTCTGGGCGCTGAAGTACATGGAGCAGAATAAAATCCAACACTTTGCTCAATTGGATGAGTTCCGAAAGGTTGTGGAGGATTTGCTGCAGAAGCAGGAGGAGAAACTACGCGGGTTGAGTGTGGAGTATGACGAAGAGTTGTACCCGCACCTAGTGTCTTCCATTGCCGAGCGCAGGTAATATTTTGATTCCCTTTCTCCTTTGAATATTGCACATTCATTTCCCTTAAACTTGTTGTCTTATGATGTTTTATTCGCAGGTGGCTGATCAGTCATGGCCTGCGTTTGGCTGCGCTGAACACTTTGGAGTCCCAAGAAGTGAAGGGCGCATTTGGGCATGTGGTGCAATGTGCACTTGCTCGTGGCAAGGCAGAGGCCATCGAAGAGCTGTGCGAGACCAAAGTGCTGACAGTGTCTCCCTCAGAAGTACCTGGGTACAATGAGAGCGCCTTTGGTGAGCTTGTTGATGCCATGGAGAAGATGAAGCTGCTAGAGCTTCTGCACATTGCCCAAATGGAGCGTGACCAGGACTTTCCTATAAACGTGATCATGCAGGGGTTGACTTTAGCAAGGCACTTATCTGAAGATGCTAAGGCGCAGTCTGACTACTTTCTCAAGCCAGATGTTTCACAGCTGCATGTGCCTGTGTTTGCGCGCCCACGCGACCTGCTCAACCCTTTTGTTCTTGAGAGGGAGATTCCCCTTAAGGAGTCTTTAGAAGCCCACGCTCTAAGGTTGGCCAAGAAGAAGGGGATAAAAGGGAAAGCCATCCTTTGTGGCGTCGGTGCAGCTCATCTCCCCAGGTCCGATGGGGTGCCTGTTAGCGTGCCAACAGTATCACCCAATGATGTTGAACTGTTAAAGAAGCTTGGGGATGCGAAGAACGCTGCAGGCCATAGTAGTAGCTCTAAGCTCAGGCGTACTTCTAGTGTTTAGGCTATTTGCCTTTGTATATTTTTGGACTATATCAGTATTTTTATAGCACTTTGTGCATATTGAACCTATATCACTATATGAACTCGTAGTCCTTTATAGTTTGTACATATTTTGTAGTTTATGACATTTGTACTTAGCTATATATTTTTGCATCAAGATGTCTAAGAATCAAAAACATACTTAAAAGAAAATCATAATCGTGTATGAAATTCATAAATAAATTTTACAAGTGTTATGGGTTGGCATGCAGCGTACTGCAAATACCATAATAAGGGGTCAAGGGTCTTGGCTCCTAAGTTGTTAAATGCGCACAGTGTGCGATATTGCGCATCCGTCGTGGGGTGCACAATGAACTTACGCCAACGTCTTGAGCGTAAGGTGTTTAACAAGGATGCGTGATCCAATGTTGATGGGTTTGCAACCCTCTTACTCAACGAGTCGTTTAGTAGGTTTACTCATCCTTTTACCATCGTGGGTATTTATAAGTGCATGCACGCCATGTAGGCAGAAGATAATATAACGACAATGTGTAGACATAAATAATATGTAAATAACAAAGTAAAGTGTGTCGCGGAGTTAGCTAGAAACCGTGATATTAAATTAATACTTGCAAGTTTTTGTAAATGAGAAAGAGAAAATTTTGCCTAAATGAAACAAAATTTTAAATACACGGATATTTATTGGGCACGTACTAAAGTGCGAGGGTGTCCGTGTGTTGGGCCGTAGCCTTTTCTAAAGATAGCATCTTTTGAGATTGCAAATGTTCCATGTGCGTTGTAGCTCTTGGCCATCTTTGTTACGCAGCCTGTATGCGCCTTTCCCTAGTGCTTCAATGACCTCATAGGGTCCTTCCCACTTTGGTCCAAGCTTTCCTGTATCTTCTGCGTGGCTTGCATCGTTTGCGCGGTATACAAAATCGCCTGGTCTGAATGAAGTGCTTCGTACTTTGGCGTCGTAGTATCCCTTCATCTTTGACTTGGCTTTTGCTTCACGTATAGCTGCACGTTCGCGCCTTTCTTCCAATAAGTCCAGGTCTATACGCCTTTCGTCATCATTGGTTGCCACATTAACTTCCGCAGTACGAATAGTTGGCATCCCAATTTCGGCTGGTATAACAGCTTCTGTCCCATAGACAAGAGAGAAAGGGGTGTCCCCATTGCTAATTTTGATTGTTGTGCGGTGCGCCCATAATACATGCGACAATTCATCCACCCATCTTCCTTTGTAGATATCTAGACGCGCTTTAATTCCTTCCCCCAGGCTACGGTTTGCGCGTTCAACTAGCCCATTGGTTTGTGGGTGTTTGACTGACGCGAAGTGTTGTGTTATGTTTAGCTGTGCGCACCAGTCTTTGAATGGGTTGTCACGGAATTGTTTTCCGTTGTCTGAGATGATCTCCCTAGGTAATCCAAAGCGGCATACTATGTTGTCCCAAACGAATCGTTTTACTTGATTACCTGTTATTGTTGTTACTGCGTTTGCCTCAATCCACTTAGTGAAGTAATCTATTGCCACAATAAGGAATTTCAATCATCCTGCTGCAACAGGAAAGGGGCTAGCAATGTCGATACCCCACTTGTAGAATGGCCATGGCGAATTAATGGGTGTTAGCTCTTGTTGTGGTCGGCGTGGGATAGGTTTGTGTACTTGGCAGTCGCTACACTTCCTTATCATCTCACGTGCATCACGGTGCATAGTAGGCCAGTAGTATCCGGACCGCAAGGCTCGTGCTACAACAGACCGTGGTCCTGCGTGCATACTGCATGAACCAGCGTGGATCTCTCGGAGTACGTAATCCGCTTAAAGGGGTCCAACGCACCTAAGCCATGGTTGTAAGAATGAGCGCTTGTATAAGACGCCATCTCTAAGTTCGAATCGTTGCGCTGTGCGCCGTATCCGTCGAGCCTCCTTCTGCTCTTGTGGCAGTATGCCTTTACTTATGATGTCGATGATAGGTGTCATCCACGTAGGTCCTTGCTCCTCTATCACCGTAGATACTTCCATCTCTGAGATGGATTTGTCTCTGAGAATCTCCACCAATACCTGTTTTGAGAGGTGAGCAAAACTTGTAGATGCGATCTTGCTTAGCGCATCTGCTTTCTTGTTTTCCCCTCTAGGAACTTGTTTGATTGTGAACCTATCAAATCCTTGGATTAATGATTTCGTCTTTTCGAGGTATTGGATCATGTTATCTTCTTTAGCCACATATTCACCCGACACATGGTTGGCTACTAGTCGGGAATCTACATTTGCTTCTAGGTTGCGTACACCCATTCGAGTTGCAATGCGCAGTCCGGCAATTAGGGCTTCGTATTCTGCCTCATTGTTTGTGGCTGTGAATTCAAAACGTAGTGCGTATGTGAATTCCATTCCTTCTGGGTTAGTGAGGATGAGGCCTGCGCCTGAACCATCTACACATGAGGATCCATCCGTGAATAGGATCCATGGTTCTTGCAGTTCCACCTTGGGTTGTGAAGGTACATCATCGGTATCCGGTTTCTCGATGATGAAGTCTGCTAGGACCTGCCCTTTAACCGCAGTGCGTGGCCTATAGGAGATGTTATGCTCGCCTAGCAATACATTCCACTTTTGCAATCGCCCAGATGCGTCAGGTTTGGAGATAACTTGCTTGATAGGTTGGTCTGTGACCACCACTATGGGATGCACTTGGAAGTACCTGCGCAGTCTTTTGGCTGCAAATACTAATGCTAAGACCAATTTTTCCATTAGACTATAGTTAATCTTCGTTTTCTTAAGCGCTTTGCTCACGAAATATACCGGTGTTTGTACCGAATTCCTATCTGTTAGTAGCACTGCGCTGACTGCTCCATGAGTCGCGGATAAGTACATGATCAACTCCTCCCCTGGTCGGGGTGCGACTAGCTTAGGAAGCGCCGCTATATGCTGCTTAAGCTGTATGAAAGCTTCTTCCGCTTCCGTGGTCCACCGAAAGTCTCCCTTTTTGTACACTTCTTGAGTGTTTTAAAGAGTGGGAGTGATTTATCCGCTGACTTGGACAGGAATCTGTTTAAACCGGCTAATTTCCCGTTCAGGGACTGAACTTCTTTCAACGTGCGTGGCGAAGGAAGTTGGATGACGGCCTCTGTTTTTTCTGGGCATGGTTTAATGCCATCTGGTTCTATCAAGTATCCCAAGAACATGCCTTCTGTAGCGCCAAAAGTGCACTTCTTAGGATTTAACTTCATGTTGATCTTCCATAGTGTTCTAAATGTCTCTTCAATGTCACGCACCACTTCATCTTCAGTATGACTCTTTATGACAAGGTCATCCACATAGACCTCTAGGTTGCGGCCCACTTGTTTTTCAAATGCGTTGTCTACCAAGCGCTGGTAAGTGGCGCCCGCATTCTTTAGGCCAAAAGGCATCTTCGTATAACAATAGACACCTTGGCTCGTGTGGAAAGCTGTCTTTTCCTCGTCTTCCTTAGCCATTTGGATTTGGTGGTACCCTTTATATGCGTCCAAGAAACATTTAAAGGGGTATCCGCATAAAGATTCCACCTTCCAGTCTATCTCTGGCAATGGATAGCAGTCTTGTGGACATGCTTTGTTGAGATCAGTGAAGTCTACGCACATCCGCCAACTACCATCGCTCTTTTTGACCATCACTGGATTAGAAAGCCAGTCATGGTAGTAGACTTCTCGCATGATACCCGCGTCCACTAGCTTATGCACTTCCTCCAAAATGGCTTTTGCGCGCTCTGGAGCTTGGCCGCGCTTTTTCTGCCTCACTGGGGGATATCCTTGTCGGATTTGCAACTTGTGTTCTGAGATTGACCGTGGCACACCAGTCATGTGCTTTGGTTCCCATGCGAAGATATCCAGGTTCCTTTGCAGGAGTGCGCATACGGCTGCTTTGCCTTTATCAGACAGCGACCCCCCGAGCGATACCTGTTGCTCTGGGTAATCAGGATGAATGGCTACTTTCAGGTTTGGTATTTTGGTTGCGCTCTGTTCTGGAGTGTGTGTCGTTTCACATGTAACCGTGTTACATTCTTCAGGTGGCACAGCGTTATTGTAGAGGGTGACAATGCCGCCTTCTACTGGGAATTTAAGCATCCCATGTGCTGTGGATGGTACCGCGCGCATGGCTGATATTCCCGATCTTCCAATAATGCCATTGTATGGCGAAGGAGACCTAATCACCATAAAGTTCATCCAAGCTGTTGTGGAGTGCTCCTTATTACCAACAGCGACTAGCAGTCGCAGCTGCCCCATGGGCCATATCTTCTCTCCTGTAAAGCCTGTCAATGACGTCGCGGCCGGGACTAACTGACTTTGTATCTCAGGTCGCAACCTCTTGAAACAATGTTCATACATTATATCTGCGGACGCCCCTCCATCAACGTACATGCGGTGGATATCGTGACCCCCCGCGCTTATCTTGATGGTGAGTGGTTCCGCCACTGCGTTGTCCGCAGTCAAAGTGGGGAAAGAAATTTCACTTCCGAAAGAAAATCTTTGGCTGACTTTTTGCCTAACCTTTCGCTGCCATGATTGTATCATGTAGATGGTGTCAGCCTTATCTTTAGGTGCTTCTTTCTTGGGTACAGTCTTTTGTCTGTCTTTCCCATCCTTGATGTTCTTAACTAAGTGGTCCATCCTGCCTTCCTTTACCAACTTATCAATTAGTTGGCGCAATTGGACGCACTCATTGGTTGTGTGGCCCTTCTGTCCGTGATATTCGCAGTACCCATTTCCTGTGCGCTGCGCTTCTGGGGTGCGCATTGGTGGGGGCTTAGGGAAGTTTGCGCCCTCTGTTGCGAATATCTCTCTCGGAGTTTTTGTTAATGGGGTGTACTTGTCGTTCCCCCGTCCGCCTCCTTCACTGCGATAGTTCTTATTACGGTTGCTGCTCTGGTCATTGGATTGTCTCTTGGACTGTTCCTGTGACCTATAGTTTGAGTAGCCTTTTCTGCTATCTGCGGCGGCAGCTTCTCCTTGGATGAAGGACCTCGTGCGCTTCATGAGTTCATCAAAGGTTTGGGGAACCTTATCGTTCAACTTCTTGATCAGCTCTGGGTTATTGATTCCATTCATAAACCCTGAGATTTTTAGTATCTCTGGACATGCCTTGACATGTATGCATTCGTCCTTGTAGCGCTCCATATAAGCGCTTGTGGATTCCCCTTGACGCTGTTTTACCCTAGCGAGTTCAACAGGGTTCTTGGCGCACTTCTTTCTCCGAGTAAAGTTCAAACGAAACGCCTTCCGCAACTCTTCAAAACCATCAATGCTTCTACGTGGAAGCTTACTGAACCAGTTTCGCGCATTCCCCACTAATGTATTGTTAAACATATGACACCACACAGGTTGTGGCTAATTTTCGATTGTAGCTGCTGACTCGAAAATTTTTAGGTGGTCATCAGGATCACCTGTCCCATCATAGGTTTTAACATTAGTGGGCATACGCCTTCTCTTGTTTTCTGAGAAATTACTGATGCGTTTCGTAAACGCATCAACCTTTTGGCAGCGCCAGGGACGAGACATGTCTTCATCTTCCTGGTCGCGGTATTTTCCCTTTGATTTCCAGTGTCCAGTTTCTTCGTCCTCGCTGTCCGAGGAGTTACTTTGGGATGGACTTATACTTTTTTGGCCCTTGCGCCTACTATCGTCGGAATCCGAGCTTGATCTTCTGCGGCACTTGCGCCGACTGTCATCAGAATCTGAGNATTTCCTAACAAAAAGTAATGGAAATGAAACTTTAAAAATTACACTATTAATTCTCTATTAATTCTCTTCAATTCTCTATCTTTTTATTTCTCTCATCTACCAAACAATAGAATTCAATTCATTTCCATTTCTTTTATCTCATTTCTCTTTACCAAACACACCTTAAGGGCCTTTTGATTTGTAGATCGGTTTAGGATTATGATTTAGATTTGAATTAGGATTAAGATTTGGATTTAAATTTGATATAATAAAAGAATTGTATGTTATTAAAACAAAAAAAATTAAAAAAAAAAAAAAGGCCCACATAAATATTTATAGTTTAAATTGATGATGATAAAAAAATAAAAAAATAAAAAAATAACTAATTCTATGTAAAGTCAACAAAAAAGAAAGACCAATTTGTATCCACGTAATTATGTCGGGACATATACAGGCATGCATTTTTCTAATCTCAGGGTCTTAGTATACTTTTGAAGATGGCCAAATATTTGGAATTTGATGGGCTCAGTTTAAATCATTTTTCAAACCAAACATGCTACTTGAACCCAAACCCACATTCTAAGGTTGATCCTTTAATACCAAACAAGCCCTAACAAAATTTTGGGGCGTAACGTACGTTCATGGAAACAAAGTCAAAAATATAAAGAATGACCTCTACATGAATCGTTTCGAAAAATCTTATCATTTGATTAAATAAAACGAAACATAGTTTTAACAATACAAGTACTCAAGTTCCACAACAAATAGAAATAATGTTTGAAAACGTTAACAAATGATATGATATCTGTTGATACAAAAGTTGGGCGTTCCTTGTCTTGAGTACCAATTCGGTTGTAATCTGCGTACTAAGAAAACAAAAAGACACCGTTAGGCTTATCGTGGGATTGTTTCCCACGATTATCCTCCGGCGTGAGAGTAAGTAATCGGTTTTAGGGTTTGTAGAAGAGTTAGGGTTGTGATATCGTACCTCAATGAGAGCCGTGATGCCCTTTATATACACACGAACCCTCGTAGGTTTCGTGCTCCTTACTCCTCGGCGTATTACGCCTTATCCGGTCCCTTGATCTTTATCCATAAATAAAAGATCCTTATCAAGACCATAAATAGATTGGGCTTTGGGCTTTCGTGAGCCTAAATCCTTATTATGATAGCCCACGCATAGTGGGCTTAGTATTAGTATCGTTTGCCCCTCGGGTTCGTGACCCGAGTAGGGACTATACGTCATCACCTAGCATGTTAAACAAAAGACAAGAACAAGATAGAATCAAACAACACATAGACGTATTTAATGATTAATTGATTACTTATCTTCAATTTAACATGAGAGATCCAAGGGTATAAAACCCTTAAAAAGGCTGCAAAAATCGTCTAGGGTTTCTCCCTTAAAAGTTCCACACTTATGACCTTATGCGAATATATATAGAAAAACAGATCTGACGGCGTCACATTATAGCCTTGACGCCGTCACCTCGCCATGGTTAGGGTTTCTTGATGGCCTTCTTGACGTCGTCCCCCTTTAATCTCCCAAAAAACATTCTGGCCTATCAAGGCTTGACGCCGTCAGCTCCATGCTTGATGACGTCAAGGGTACTATTCAGCAGATTTTTGGCACTTTGTCGAATTCGTCACTTTTATACTCCAAAAACGTCCATAATGCTTCCTTTTCCAGAATTTCTCTCCAAAGTACCTAAAATGCCAAAAGAAACGATTTAGGGCGATATTTGATCAAATAAATATGATTTAGGGCTTAAATGACCCCCAAAAAGCGGTACACTTTTCGCCTTATCAAATACCCTTACACTTGAGATTTGTTTGTCCTCAAGCAAATGCGCTTTTATTCTAATTAAAATACAAGTTAGGGGTCATTAACGCTAATATAAAAGTAATTACAACAATTAATCGTTCCACTTTAATCATAATAAGCACGGAGATTACACACTAGCACCTCACAAGTAGTGTTTAGATACTCACATCTCTCAGGTGTCATAGAATTATATCTCATAAATGAAAATGGAAAATATCTCTCACTACCTGTCATAGCAAATAGATTACCATAGGCTTGGGAAAGGATCGAAAACCTTCTCCACTAGGCGTAAGCACCTAAGATAAACTATCAAAGAGGACTTTACAAAAGGGTTGTAATGAGGTGTAGGGATATGATAAACACGGTTTTGTTGTGTTAGGTCACCATATTGTAAACACAAGTATAGATTTGGTAGAAATGAGATGAGAAATAGAGTTTGGTTGATTATAACAAATATGAAGAATAAAAGTGCAAGAGTTTCTTTAGTGTATTGAAATAACCAACAAATAGAAATGATTACATGCATTCCTATTTATAGGAGAGGAGCTAGGGCAACATCCCTTTCTCCTTCCTTATTCTAAACGAGTGGGCTTTAGGCCCATTGGACGAGTATTGGACTCATCCTAAATGTTTACATAATCAATAATCATAGCAACCTATTACAAATGTTGAAATAACCGAGACTTGACTAAAATGAAGAAAACTTAGGTTCTAACAATCTCCCCCTAAGGATCGGTTGTTGAAGAAGTGATGTTCAGTCACGGTCATTTGAGGTTGCTGGACGTCTTGGTACTTTGACTTTTGTTGTGGCATTCATGGCTTTAGACGTCCTCAAAGATGATTATGTAGAAATGATTCATCGTTCTTAGTTCTTAACAATCTCCCCAGATAGAATGGGTGTTCATTGTTCTTTGTCGTTGATATGATAGTGATCAATCTGATGTAGTAATCTGCCATTCATCACCTTCTTTGACTCCAGTGGATCTGCATTATTCCGACATGCTCATACATCTTTGACGGTTGAGACTTTCATAAGTGAGGAGCTCTCTTTTCATATGTGAAGATTCTTTGTGTTGATGTAGAATCCTTCTTTATACGGTGTTGCACTTAGGATCGTTTGACTTTATCACTTTGTAGATTCTTTTGGCATGGAATCTACCTTTGGCATTCATGTTGCTTCGATCTTTCATGAGAGCTTTCTGAGATGTAAGTATGAGCATGTGGAAGCAGGTGTTCAGCATGGTTGTTGTACCTGAAATGAAACAGTTAGCAATAAAACATCCGGCACTTACAGGTTTGGAGTTAGAATTTGTCAACAGCATAGTGTGAAGACTCCTTCTAATCCTTACCAAGGCCGTTCCTAATCGGATACCCCCTAGACGGCTTACACTGACATGCATACGCACACCCACGATTAGGTGAGTCGCTGGGGATCACCCCACGACTGTAGACC
>LBNU01029259.1:74882-90164 GCA_014162995.1 Artemisia annua
TTCTTCGTTTCAGTATCGACATTGGATTCAGGGTTAAGCCAGTCGAATGAGCCAGATAGTGCACAGGCTATGTTCTCCATGTGGTAGTCCAATTCAATCTTGTTTCCTGATCTTTTCTTGAGGAAATCCATGGCGTCACGATTGATCCGCTTTAGCTCATACTTTGACAACCTTTCAACTTAAAGGCCCGACATAATACTCTAAGTCATCTACAAAGTATTACCCGGTAGTGGTTCGTCAGCCTCAAGTGGTGGTTGTGCCTTGATCATAGTAGTCAGCCAATCAGAGTCACGAGCTTCGTCCACATTAAGCCAAGAGAATTGTTTAGTTTGTTGTTTCTGCTTCTTAATCCTTGAAGACCTTTTCTTCTCTTTAGTCTTGGTAGTGTCAGATGGACCGGCTTGAAATGAAGGAATTTCTGATTCAGGTATCGCTGTTTCCTTTCCTTCCTGTGTATCTAGCTGTTGAAGCTCGAAGGGTTCCTCTGATTGCTTTGGTGCTGACCCAGATGCTGAAGGTCTTTGTCTGGAAGGAGGAGCCTTGAGGTCTTGCGGGGCTGGTGAGATGAAGATGGTTTGTCTGACTTCCTTGATTTCTTGCTTTTTGGATCAGAGTCAGGGTCATCATCTTGCCTGGGTCGTTTGTGTTGTCCAGCAGCTTCCTTGCAAGATTCTTTTGAGGCTATGGCTTGAAGTGCCTCGAACATTGTTGATTCTTCAGGTGTCTTTTCCTCCTTATTTCTGAGCTTGACAGCTAACAGTGTTTGTAGTTGTTCAGTAGATAGATCTTCCGGTGGTGGAGGATCTCTGTTAGTGCGAAGATAAAATGGAGTTGACTCAAGCATTCTTTCAATGTTGTGTTTGATCCTGGTATTCAACTTTGATCGAATCGGCTCAATAAGCGCAGACATAGCCGGTTCAGCTATAGCAGCGAGATTGTCGTTGAGATATTCAGTAGTGTACTCTTTGATCATCTCGTCCATGTCGGCATGTAGAACTTTGTTGACAAGCTCATTTGCATCCTGAAGATCTTTGACTTGAGAAGTCAAAGTTTTGACCTGTTGTGAGAGCAGTTGTACTTGGTCATGTAGATCTCCAGTTGGCTGTTGTGTCTCCTTCTTTTTCTTCTTAGCTAAATCAAGGGCTTTCTTGATCCGCTTAGATGCTGTCAAAGCCGCTTTTCCTCCCTTCTTCTTTTTGTTTGATTTGTCTTTGCGTGTTTTCTTTGCTGGTGGTGGTGAGTGATGTGATGATGAAGATGAAGATGACTTGTGCTCGTGTTCTGATGGAGGAGGTGAGGGATCCCTTGGAGGTAAGTGCGGAGGACTGTTGATGAGTTCATCAGTGTCGAAGTGTTCTTCGTCTTGATCGAGTCCACGAAGCAGCCTATCTATCTCCTCTTTAGCTTTCCTCTGTATTTCCTCTTTCTTCTTAAGTTCGTCTTCAATCTGAACTTGAGCAACAAATTCTGGAGTGATGAGCTCAGTTTGTTCTGTTACAACATTTTCCTGTGTAGCTTCCGTCATAATAGTGTCATGTTGTACGGTTTCGGTTTGTGGAGCTACAGTACTGTTTGAGCCAGCCTCATGTCCTGGAAGATTTGTCGGTGTTTGATGAGGTTGTGGATGTTGAAGATTTAGAAGCATAGCTTCCCTGAGTTCTTTCTCCTCCTGCTTCTTTTCAGCCCTGGTGTCGATGATGATACTTTTGAGTTTTCGCTTGTCAACCAGTGGCTCAGAAGTTGGTTCATTTTCTGCTTCTTCATCATGTGTAGCATCACTTGGTTCATTAATGGCAATTCCCGTGCCTTTTCTTTGTTCTTTTTCTGCAGTTTCCTTGCTCAATTGTTTTGTCAGTGCAAGCCCTGGAAACTCTTCTTCTTAATCAAGTTTTTCTTCCTGGTCATCTGGAGCCCTTGACCTTCTTATATAGTCTGCTTCGTCATCAGATTCGGTGCCGAACTCAGAGTCGGTTTTCGTTTCGGATGATGAAGCTGATGGTTCATCCTGAGGAATCAGCTTGGGTGCAGCTTTCCTTTTTGGTCTGGTGGGTGGCTTTTGAGCAGGCTTTGGTTGTTTGGAGGTTGTAGTACTGCTCGAGCTACCTGATTTGGCACCCCTTCTGCTTCGAGTACGAATAATAGAAGCTGGTTCGTCTTCTTTCTCCGTGACACCAACTTTCTCTTCCCTGAATGCTTTGTCGTAGATCTTGAAATTCTAAGTCTTTCTGATCTCATCATCCAAGAAGTGATCTGGAATTCTCATGCCTTTGGTTCTTGGAGTAAACTTAATAGATTTGACAAAGGAGATCTTTGGATCTTCATTCATTGCTTCTCTTGGTTCAGTCCTGTCTAGAAACCTCTTGAGGAATTCTGGTGTCTTCTCAATCAAGTATGCTATAAGTAGTTTGGTGAATCTGATGAAGGGTATCACTGTTCTATCACGATCCGTGTGAATGTGATGAAGCAGATCCCTCATTATTGGTGCTGCAAAGTTGATCGGAGTCATAGTCATCATTCCCCAAAATACTTGCATGTGTTCCAGCCTCGGATGCTCATGACCACTCCTTCTTCCTGAAATGGATCTGACAATCAGCATGTAGAAGGTTCTCCATGGTTGAGGCAGATATTTGACATTGAACTTTGACAGGAGTGTGAGTGATTCATTGTCAGGAATGTCATATCCAAGATCAATGAAGTAGTCCAGGATTTCCAGTTCAGACAGCATGGGATGATATTCATCATAAGTTGGTAGCATGAGTGCTGCACGAAGAGTTTTGTAATCAATGTTGTATTCTTTGCGTTCCAGCTTGACAGTGAAAGATCTGTCGTCCAGGTTGGCCTTAGCAGAATGCCAGAACTGATGGATGTAGAAGATTGGTACTGATGCTGATTTGGTGAGCAGTGGCTTGCAGGGATGAGCCAGAAGAATATTCTTAACAATCTTGCATGTGTCATCTGGTATGCTCAGTTTGTTGAAGTCGATGCGAAGATTGTTCTGGTCAAACTTGACGTTGTAGTCTGAAGGGAGGAATTCACCAAGTGTGAGTAGTGGGAGGTTCTGTTGTTGTTGTGGGACTGATTCGTCTTGTTGAGCCATTAGTGTTCTGAAAGTGTCATGTCATGAAATCAAACATCTAGATTTGTTAGTCATTAGTCCGAGTTCACATTTGATATTCAACGACATATTTGATGCAATCATGGTTCAGTTACTTAATGTGTGATTAGTGACGGCATTATTATTTAACATGTAACATAGATGATTACAGCATATTAGTTATATGGTGACATGTTAATTAACACTACACAATCACAAATAAACTAACGTTCTCACAATATACATATACATGAGAATTCATTCATGATACAAGTTTTCGAAATTTTATAAACATATGAATACCCAATAAGTATGATGTACATGATCTCGATAATATGTCCAACAAAGTTTTCGAAAGCTATCACAAACAAAGATCTCGAAAGTTTTGTGGACAAAAAGATTTCGAAAAATTTCCAAGGAAAGATTTCGAAAAAGTTACTGTTCACAAAAGATTTCGATAACTTCATAGTAAAAGATTTCGAAAAGCTTTTGTTCACATTTTCTCGATAATGTCTGAAAGATCTCGAAACTGTGTTTTCTCGAAAACTTTAATAAGATATTTCGAAATCTTCCAAGATTTTCTCGAAAGAGAAAAGATCTCGAAAATTTTGAAAGATCTTGAAAAAGTTTTTGAGAAAAGATTTCGAAAAATTTTCTCGAAAAATTTTCTCGAAAAATTCTTATACAAGAATTTTTCGAAATCTTTGAAGTCGTACATTTTTGTGAGAATTTCTTGTATCTTTTGAATGAAGCCTGTATATTGAATGATAAACAACAGTTAGAATCACAACTAGGCAACACATAAAAGATTTCGAAAGACAACGAGACATAAAATTATCTAGATCATGTTTGATGTGAAACCATGATGTGAAAACACAAAATAACATCAATTAACACTTAATAGAACACAACTTAACAGTTTAATTAGGCTCAATAACACAGACATGAAAAGCCCCAAATTTGAACATAAACCCTAATTATCTAGATCATGCATACTGATGTTTTGGTACAATTAACAAGCATAGGCATGTTCTAAACATATAAACAAACAATTCCCACCAAAAATATACACAAAAACATCACTCAAACACCAAAACCCAATTCGTCTTAAACCCTAGATTTCGAAATCAATCCTAACGTGTAAACTGTTGTAATTAGGTAATAGGGACATGATTATATGACGTTTAAACACAAAAGCCCTATGATTTCATTACCTAAAACACATTTATTCATAAGGAACGAAATTTTCGAAAACCCTAGTTCTTAAATTCTAAATTGCCCGAAAATTAGCCATCTAAAATGCAATTGATTGAAAACCCTATCTTAGAATAAGCTAACAAACGTGAATTCACTTACGGTTTTGAGATCAAGAACGTGGATTGAGAGATGGATTATGAGCCGTTTGATGTATAAGGTTGTGTTTGTTTTTTTGTTTTTGAATTTGTAAAGAAAAAACGACGGGGGGTGTTTGTTTATGTGAATAGTTAATGAAACTTTGACAACTTGGCAACTTTAGTCCCTTAACTACTAACTTAACCAAATAACATGTCCTAATGACTTAATTTAACAGTTAATTGTAACAACAGTTAATGGTAAGCTAATAAAGAAATAAAAGTGAAGAAAGAAATGATACGAGGTAACCTTTAACGTTCCACCATTGCAAAGAAACATCATAACATCAAAGAAATATGCAAGTACACATGTTTGCACAAGATTTCGAATTTTGAAGAACATTTTCTCCCCCTTAACACTTGGTGTGAAAATATTGAAATTTTGATAAACCAAAGTGTTGACGAAGATTGTGTACGAGCATTTTTAAAAAATATAAGAAACTGTAAAATCTTTTTGGATTTTTTTAATTTTTTGATTTTGTATTTTGTTTTTGTAAATATTTACAAAGATAGTTTTGGTATTTGACTCGGTTAATTGTTTTCAAGAAAAGATTTAAGATCATCCGGAGTCAAACACCGCATACCAATCCGGTGAACTAGTTCAGTAAACCTTCCCGATGGTAGTGGTTTTGTGAACAAGTCTGCCAGTTGGTATTCTGTACCCACAAAATATAACTCAATTGTACCCTTTTCAACATGCTCCTTGATGAAGTGATAACGGAGATCAACGTGCTTAGACTTAGAATGCAGAACCGTGTTGCACGAGATCGCTATCGCACTTTTCGAGTCACAGTACATCGAAATCTTGTTGAATAAGTAACCGTAGTCCATTAGTTGTGTACGCATCCAAATGACTTGTGCACAGCAGGCAGACATGGCAACATATTCAACTTCTGTTGACGATAGTGATGTGCAATCCTGCTTCTTTGATTGCCAAGACACGAGTTTATCTCCTAGAAACTACAAACCACCAGAAGTATTTTTGCGTGTATCCATACACCCTGCATGATCAGCGTCTGAAAAAGCTATTAGTTCAAAACCGGAATCCTTCGGATACCAGATCCCCAAATTAATGGTTCCCTTTACATATCGAAGGATTCTCTTAGCCTCATTGAGGTGACGTTTAGTTGGACTGGACTGATAGCGAGAGCACATAAATACAGCAAATACAATATCCGGTCTACTAGCGGTGAGATACATCAGTGACCCAATAATACTTCGGTACTTTGTGGGGTCAACTGGTTTCCCATTTGGATCCGCATCTAACTTAGTTGTGTTAGCCATAGGAGTATTGTAAGTATCACAACTGGTCATTCCATGTTTCTTAATTATCTCAAGAGCGTATTTGGACTGATTTAGGAAAATTCCACGGGGAGACTGATGAACTTGTAGTCCCAAAAAGAACGTAAGTTCACCCATCATTGACATTTCAAAATTTTGTTTCATTAATCTGGCAAAAGCGTTTGAGTACTTTTTGTTTGTAGAGCCAAAAATAATGTCATCGACATATATTTGCACAATTAAAACATCTTCCCCGTGTTTTTGAATAAACAAAGTTGGATCTAGTAAACCTTTAGTAAAAGAATTAGCAAGCAAGAAAGCAGTAAGTTTATCATACCACGCCCTGGGGGCTTGTTTGAGACCATAGAGAGCCTTCTTAAGTCGGTAGACATGATTTGGGTGCTCTGGGTCGACAAATCCCTCTGGCTGACTAACGTATACCTCCTCACGTAGTTGACCGTTCAGAAATGCAGTTTTCACATCCATTTGATAAACGACCATGTTTTTGTGAGCAGCGTATGCTAAAAATATTCGAACAGCTTCGAGTCTAGCCACTGGTGCAAAAGATTCCTCAAAGTCAATTCCTTCCTCTTGAGTATATCCTTTAGCTACCAAACGTGATTTGTTACGAATAACATTGCCTTCTGCGTCCAACTTGTTTTTCCAAATCCATTTTAGCCCAATGACATAAAATCCATCCGGTCGTTCAACTAATTCCCAAACTTCAAGACGTTTGAATTGGTTGAATTCCTCTTGCATTGATTCAATCCAGTTGTCGTAAGTGAGAGCTTCTTTAATATTTTTCGGTTCTTCATGACTAACTGTTAGAGCATAAATGCAATGTTCGGCATCGGAGTGAAGTTTTTGTCTAGTCATAACTGGAGCTGTTGGATGACCAATAATGTTGACAATTGGATGGTCACGAGTCCAATGATGTGTTGAAGGGTGAGGGTTATGAAACTGCTGCATATTAGTTGGTTCCAAGTTGCGTGTTGACGACTCAGCAATATCAGAAAGGTTCGGAGTCGGAGCAAACGGATTGAAGAACGCATTTGGATCATAATTTGCAGGTTCGGGTACTTGTTGTTGGTTCAGATCTTCAGTTGGGTTGTCGGTGTTGGAAGCGGTTTGTTCTTCTATTGTTGGTGATTCAGTCGGGGGTGCATCGGGTGTTACTATTGTAGTTGTAGTAACCGTTGTATCAGGTACTTGAATATTATCAGGTTGAGCAGCGGAACTAGTGGATACATCTGGTGCACGTGTCTCAAATGAATCATCGAACAAAGGAGAAAACAATGTTTCCAATTCTCGACGAGTTAGTGACAACGGTTCAGCTGAAGAATCTGGAAAGTTTAGACGGTTGGTTGCGGGTCCTAAGCTGTTTTGCTCAGAAGCCATTTCTGTGAGCTCATCGAAATTAGCATGGATAGTCTCCTGAATCTCTCTAGTACGACGGTTGTAGATTCTAAAACCTTTGGAGTTTTCACAATATCCAATGAAGATACCGACGTCAGCCTTTGCCTTAAGCTTTCCAAGATCATCACGATCATTATTCGGATAACAAAGAGATCCAAATACATGAAAGTGTTGTATGTTGGGCTTTCGTTTGTGAACAATTTCATACGGTGTGACTTTGTGACGTTTATTGATCATACAACGATTTTGGGTGTAACATGCGGTAGAGACGGCTTCTGCCCAAAGATAATCTGGTAATTGAGCATTAATGAGCATCGTTCGTGCGGCTTCCACTAACGTCCTGTTGCGTCTTTCGACCACTCCATTTTGTTCGGGAGTCCGTGCAATTGATGTTTGATGTTCAATTCCAACTTTCTCAAAGTATGCACGAAGAGTTTGATTCTTGAATTCAGTTCCATTATCTGTTCTTACAATTCTTACTGTGTTGCGAAGTTGAACCTGAATTTTCGTGAGAAAGGTGATTATCATTGATGGAGCTTGATCTTTGCTTCGAAGAAAGTAGACCCAAGTCCATTTGGAGAAGTCATCGACTATCACAAGTATGTATCGTTTCCCATTAATCGTTTGTACTCGCATTGGTCCACATAAATCCATATGAAGAAGTTGAAGAACATGATCAGTGCTCGGTTCTGGTTTGGTGGTGAGGTGTGCACGTTTGCTCTTTCCTTGTTCACAAGCGGGACATAGGTGATCTTTTGCATATCGGAACCTTGGAAGACCGTCAACTAGTTTATGGCGAGCAAGATCAGTCATAGTTCGGAAGTTGAGATGTGACATGCGTTGGTGCCATAACCAGGATTTTGTCGATTCAGCCTTTGAAAGTAGACAAATGGGAGAGGAAGCGGTCATGTCGGACATTGAAATTGTATAAAGACTGTTTCCACGTGTGCCGGACATGAGATCATTTCCTTGTAGATCACGAACAAAGCATGTTTTCTCCCTGAATGCAACTTCCAGATCACCATCACAAAATTGACCAACTGAAAATAGATTGTGACCAAGGCCTTCAACATAATAAACACGACTAATTTCGATATTCCCACTGACATAGTCCCCATAGCCCATAATTGCAGCGAAATGATCATTCCCGAATCTGACAGTACCAATGAACTTTGAGACAAAGTTTTTTAACAGTTTGAGATTGCCTGTCATGTGTCGGGAGCATCCGCTATCAACAATCCAGAGAACAATTTGCACCACCTGCATCACATGAAAGAGACGACGATGGTACAATGGTAAGGGTGGAACCCGAAGAAGTTGTGGGTTCCGTTGGGTTAGAAGCACACATGTTAACAATTTTAGGAATCCATTTAAAGTTATGTGTCCTTTGTAACCAACGTTGCCAATTCCAACTAGATTTAGCCTTCTTTATATCAAATTCAGTGACAGTTGGCATGATCCTAGAGGTATTGTTCGCAACTACTGGGTTGACTATATCATTCTTAGAAACTACACAGGGCATAAGTCCTAGCACAGATTTAGAAGCATTAGTGGGCCTAGATTTTCTGCCTAATGTACGTTTCTTAAGACGAGATAAAAGAGAATTTGCAACACATTTAGAATGATCACCAGATAACATACTCTTACGACAAAACACACATGAAGCATCAACTTTTAAAACATTCAAAGGTTCATCATTCGTTACACATAGATTAGAATTACAATTTGCCAAATCAGTATCTAAATCTAGTGCAGGATGAGTCTTATTCAAAGTCCTAGGGTGTTCTTCTACTTCAGAGGCTTCTAGTGTCTCTCTTCTACGTTGCAAAATCCTATTCTTCCATTTCATTCGTTTATGCTTGGATCTGCTAACGCTATGAGTGGCAACTATTCCTGTAGAAGTGGAAGGATCCAAATTAGACTTCTTAGTGTGTTGTGCTATATTTGTTATGTCTAATGAGTACATTCCTGGAGCAATTACATTAGTGTTGACAGATTTTCCTTTTTCAAGCTTACGTATTTTCTCTTTCAACTCAATGATAATGTGCATTTTATCTTGAATTTCACTGTCGAGTTTTCGGTTAGAATAAAAATATTCATCACGACTCTTTTGCCAAAAATCTGTAACTTCTTGCAATTCTGCAATTTCCTTTTCATATTTCGAGATTTTACTTTTAAGTTCCTCGTTTTCGTTTTGAAAAGTTGTGGAAGTTTTAAGACTTTGTAATTCCAGTTCGAAATCAAGACTTTGGTTTTGACACCATTCAAGCTTTTTGTTGAGTTGAGAAATCTCATTTGAAAGTTTGTTTTGCACATCATCATTGTGTTTTCGGAGATTAACGTTTTCATCTTTTAATGTCTCAATTTGTTTAGATAACAACTCAACATCATCACAGTGATCATCAACAAGCATAGAAGTACCAGATTCATAAAGAGAATTCATAATCACAGAAATTATATCAGCACTAAGAACATGTTCCAAGAGTCGATCAGCTTCTTTTTGTAAAAATTGATTTTGACGTTTTTGATTTAAAATCGCTTGTTCAGTTTCTTGAAACACATTCATCATAGATGAGACTTCTTTTTGAAGTTCCTGTTCCCAGTGGTGAGCACAATGACGCAAATGTCGTGCAATTGGTAAAAACTGTTTTTGAAACACTTCTCGTTTTTCTCTCTCATGAGGAGTAGTAATAGTAAAAACCGTTATTTTAGAGTTGCGTTCAATGGCTTCATCTAATTGTTCAATGTTATCCATGAACGTGTCGAAATACTTAAGTATACGACAACGTGTAGGAAGATTTTGAAGTTTGTTATCATTTGGTAAAGGACCATTTATTTGCACCACTGGTTTAGCAGGAGCTACATGAGAAGTAACTTCTTGAGGTTTGATTATGTACCATGGTTGTTCAGATTTCTCTTTTTGCGGTGTGAAAATATCAGTAATAGGAGGCATTTTAGAGTAATCAAAAGGTTTATTGTATGTCACATTTTCCATTTTTGATCGACTCTCTTCTTCAATTTCATATTCCTCTTCACAATCATATACAACAGTACGAACAACAGTATCGTCAAAGAGATGATCTGCACTATATAACTTTGGAATCTCATTGAGTGCTACACGTAAAAAACATGGTGAATCACTTCCAATTGCAAAGCCGTGACCATTGTTTGTTCGAGTTACTGAAAACTTTTGAATAGTAGTCACTGAATTACCAGTTTTATACACAACATTTTGAAATTCTTTAAGCTTGTGTTCCAATTCAACAATCTCATCAACGTATGACTTAACTTTCTTTCTTGTTTTTTGTTTATGTTCCGTGAACTCAGCTTGACAATTTGACAACTCCGTTTTGGTTTTTAAAATTATTGCTTCAAGTTGTGCAATTTGTTTTTTGTGTTCAAACGCTTGTTTTTCCAGCTCAGAAGCTAAGTCATTTTTAGACTCCATAATTTTAGCAATTTGGTGTTCTAACTCTTTTTCGTGACGAGAAGATTTTAGAAAAGCAGCTTCAAAGCCTTTTTCCCGTTGAATCAGTTTTTCCGCGTTTGACAGTTGAAATTTATAGCACTCAATATCCCTAGTTAATGATGCATTTTTCTCTTTCAATCTAGCATTAAGCTCTTGACATTTAATGTTTTGAGATTGACTAGTCATAAGAAGGGACTGAATTTCTGAATCTGGACCAGACGAAGGATCAAAATGTTCAACGTGAGCATTGTTATCATTGACAGTTTCAGTATCCGAATCATCAAATGTGACAACCGGGTTAATTTGAAAATCATCAAATATAACCTTTGTGTCCATTTGAGTATTCGTGTGTGTAGATAACAATGAATCATTTTGAACTTCTTGTTCCTTGTAAGATTCAGATGCAGATGGGGAGGCAATTTCATGTATGAGGCATGAGTTAAGATCAGTTACCTGAGAAAGACCATCAGTGTCATAAACTGGGCCTGAGTCACTTATGTGGAGTTCATGCATGTTGGCCATCAGCATAACAGCAGCTTCCAAATCTTCCATGTCATCATCAGAATGTGCATTAGCCATGAAGCTGTTGTCATTTGCATTCGTGTTGCTGCGGGCTTCATCTTTGAGAGCAAGGAGTAATGCCTGTTTGTGATACTTACTTCCTTGAGTTCTCGGTGATGGACATGCAGTTGCCAAGTGACCTATTCCATTGCAGTTATAGCATCTGATGACTGTATTCCCTGATTCAGTATTCCCTGTGTCAACAATCTCTGCCTTTCTCTGAGGGACACCACCATTGTTCCTGAATCCTCCATTGTTGTTAAACCGTTGTCCAGAATTAGAGTTACCCATATTACCACCCGATCCAAATCTGTTACTGTTGCGATTCTGAATCTCAACGCGACCATCGTGAATGACAGCTTGATTCCTTGTATTTGAAGATGAACGAAGTCGATTGTTGGACTTGTTTGAGAATTTGCTGAAAGCCCGAGCAATGAGTGCAATTCCTTGGTTGAGACTGTTGAAGTCCTCATCATCATCGTCATCATTAGCAGTGAGTGGTGTAGACAAGGTGTCATTGTTGTCATATGATGCAAATTGATTTGCAGGAGGGTGCGATGAAGAATCATAAGATGAATACGGAGATGGGTTGTTGTGATAAGCCTGTTCTGGATGATAAACATTGTGTTGTAATGGTGGAGCCGGAACATGTGATTGAGCAACAAGCGCCAAAGAGTTTGTAGGTGGGGGCTGTGAATAGTTTCCTCTGAGAGCGCGATCATTGTCAACTTCATGTTGATGATGTTTCAGATAGTCATACAACAAACCATATGGTGTTTCATGAAGGTTTCGGGCTTGTCGAACAAATGTCACATACTTCTGCCAATCAGGACCAAGACATCCTAAGAACTTCGTGTTGACAGCAATCTTTGGTAAGATGATGTTGTGTCTATCGAGGTCATTAATGATGTTAGTGAAGCGGTGATAGTATGACTCAAGTGATTCCATTGGCTCAATCATGAAATGTGTGTATTCCATGTAAAGTTTTGACTCCATGTCCTCCTGATTCAACTGAGTTCCTTCCATTAGGAGATGAACATGTTCCCACATTGCCTTAGCAGTTTTCTGAGCATCAACACTGCGAAAGATTGGATTAGGTATGCCTTGAAGAATGTAGATCATGGCATATTCATCAGCTTCTTTGTGAAGTAGTTGTTCAGCAGTAAGTTGAGCATCAGTATAGGGTCTGTATGATTCCGGTACGGGTGGATTAGCATTAGGATCACCAGGGACATGGGTAGTCGGTGTTACAAATGGGCCTTCATTGATAACTTGTCTCATGTATTTGCCATGTGGTTTCTTGAGTTCAAGAAATCTTAGGAATCGACTTGACCACTGAGCATAATTACCGGGTGTGAGCATGGGTGGTGTGTCAAGTGAACCTGCTTCATGTCTTGATTGTTGAGTAGTGATTACTTCACACATTTGGTCAAACCAATGAGTTTGTTTCGACGGTTGAGTGATTTGTTGCTTTGGAAATGGTGGAGGTCGAGGCAGTTGTTGATGTTGATGCATCATGACATGTTGTTGAGGGACCATTTGATTATATGGATATGATTGTTGAGGTTGTTGTTGTTGAAATTGTTGTTGTTGTTGACGAAACAATTGTGTTTGATTATAGGGTTGCTGATGATGAAAGTTGTAGTACGGTGGTTGAGACATGATGAAATACTTGTATGAAAATGGATCTTGTAGAAGGTATAAGTGTTATGCCAATTCTCGAAAACTATCCCAAGTATGTTTGCAAAGTTTAAAATGTTGAATATCTCGAAAAACAGTCAAAGTACTAAAGATTTCGAAAATTCCCAAAGATTTCGAAAAAAATTCAAAATTTCTCGAAAAAAACAGATTTATCGAGAAAAATTTTACAAAGTTTCGAGAAATTTTACTGTAGCTGGAATTAGTAAAGTTCTCGAAAATTATGAAAGGATTTCGAAAGTTTTCCAAGGATCTCGAAAATCAAAAGATTTCGATAAGTCAGAAAAGATCTCGAAAGTTCAAAATTTTCGAAAAAATTCCACAAATTTTCGAGATTATACAATATCGAAAATATCCAACAAGTCGAAGTTTTTTCTTTCTTATACAAGAGAGAAAAGCAGTGAGTAACCAACGAAAACACTTTAGGAGCAGTCACAAAAGATCTCGAAAGTTAGGGTTTAACTTTCTCGAAAAAGTACAAAAACTAGGCAGATTTTGTTTTTGTTAAAAGCAATCCAAAAACACGTTTTTAATCCAAGATTCTTGTACAACTAGCTTTAAAATGATGAAATCTTAAAGAAAGTTGCAAACTTGAACCACTTTTCAAAAATTTGAAAATTTTCGAAAATTAGTACAAGTTGTACAAATCTATAATTTTTGTAAAAAATTTGAAACTTTTTTGGTTGTTTGAGTTTGTAACACAAGTTTTGATGTAAAAGATGTGATAAAAACACGAAACAAATAAGAAAGTAGTAAGCTTTTTACAAAAATATCGAATAAAAAGATGTTTTATGGGTCGTTAAGAGCAAAAACAAAAAAATACACCTTCTTTTGGCGATTGATACCACTTGTTAGGTCACCATATTGTAAACACAAGTATAGATTTGGTAGAAATGAGATGAGAAATAGAGTTTGGTTGATTATAACAAATATGAAGAATAAAAGTGCAAGAGTTTCTTTAGTGTATTGAAATAACCAACAAATAGAAATGATTACATGCATTCCTATTTATATGAGAGGAGCTAGGGCAACATCCCTTTCTCCTTCCTTATTCTAAACGAGTGGGCTTTAGGCCCATTGGACGAGTATTGGACTCATCCTAAATGTTTACATAATCAATAATCATAGCAACCTATTACAAATGTTGAAATAACCGAGACTTGACTAAAATGGAGAAAACTTAGGTTCTAACATGTTGGATAAGGGAGATTTCACTGGTGGCGAGTTAAAGATCTTGATTAATTACATGTACAATATGGCGTTGCTAAGCCAAGACTAGACTCGACTAATGCTAATTAAAAACTAATACAACATAAAATAAACATAAAAAGAAACGGGATGGTAGTCCGTATGTTTTTTCTACTTTTCTTTTTCTTTTTCTTTTTTTATTGCATACATTCTTGCCCTACCATCAAAAATAATACATCATAGGGGCCTCGGTTCTCCCCTTACACTTGAACTTTTACATACTTTACAAATAATTATTCTAATGACTCGAATTAAGATAATCGAAACACTTGGAGTACTTTTAAAATATTTAGCACATATGGGGTAAATAATGTTGTTCTTCCCCATTACTCCATTACACTAGTACTTTACCCATAAGTCCCAATCGTCCCAAAACAATATGTACAAGGATATGACTCGACTTAGCAACCATGTAATCAATTAGATAATTAACTAAGGGTTTAAAAAATGTTGCCACAATAATGCACTAAAGATGAGTGCATACAAGGTAGGCTAAGGCGATTTGGGTGTACATTTAAGTGGGGTGTAACAAATTCTTCCTTTAAGTAAAATGCTTAAAGTTAGAAACAAAAAGATAGGCTCGGAGGGGTGTACTAGGGGTATCGTGTACCAAAAATGGGTACAACGCTAAGGGTGTGGGAGAATTACTTGACCAATGAAGTCAATGTAATTATAACAAAAACACAGGTGTAAAACAAGGGTTAATCCTTGATAAGTGTGTAAATACTCATCATTTTTGTCTTATCTGAACTGCCAAAACATCCAAAAACACCCAAATATGCATCAAAATACTGAAAATATCCTAGGGTTGTGTTTTATATGTTTTAGATGCAAAATGTTTGAAAATAAATGAAAAACGAACAAAGTTTGCACAATTGGCAGTTTCAGTCCCTCAACTTTCAAAACTTGTCAAATCTAGTCCCTGAGCATTAATTTTGAAAGAAAAGTCAACCAAAGTCCTTAGAAAATCACAAGTTGTCATAATTAGTCCTTTGGTGAAAAATTTCAAAAGCTTACAAGTTTAGTCCATGAACTATGCAAAGTTGTCAAAAATAACCCCTAGGATTAAAATCTTTTAGAAATTAACAATTATGGTCCTTGTATTATGAAACTTTGGCAAAAAT
>LBNU01029259.1:115020-126914 GCA_014162995.1 Artemisia annua
ACATACACCAATTAACCGGTAAAAGATAGTTAGGGAGTAAGGAAATCTAAGTAAACACATTTGTCTCCATATAAGTTTTCACAACCACAATAGTTTAGTTATTTTATTTTTTAATTGCAATTGTAGTTTTTTGAGTTAGTTGACTAGCAACTAATTCCGCCCACTCCTCCAAAACCTGAGATTTTACTTGCTTTCCATAAAATATAAAAATACAAAAATAATCTTCCTTCACCTTTAGACCTTTTAGAGTAGTTTTTCTATCCTAACGAACACTATTCCCTGTGAGAGAACGATAAATCCCCCGTACTTACCACTACACTATACTACACCGACCAGGTACACTGCCTGGTGGGATTGCAAGTTTCTCAAGATCCCTTGAGAGGTAAAACCTGTTGCGTGGTCGCAATCCCACGCTCATCAAGTTTTTGGCGCCGCTGCCGGGGAATAGTTATTGTTTAGGTAGATTTTATTTTATTTTATTAGGTCTACTCACTAGATTCCTTTCTAGTGAGATTTTTATTTTATTTTCTAGGATTTCTTTAGTCTATCTTTTTCTTTGTGCCTTTGTTCGTAATACTTCTTCATGAGTAATATTGATCCTTTGATCCCTGTTATTCGTGTTTTCCACCGTAGGAATTTTCAGTTACCTAACCTGCCCCCTATTGTTGAAAACGAAAACCCACCAAACCTATCACCTAATCATCACTTTGACAACCATTCTGATATGGACGAATCTGACCATGACACTGACCATGAAAGTGGCCCTTTTTACTATTCGTCGGATTCCGATGAAGACCTAGGGAATGGGGAAGTAGTAGATGACCCTAAAGGGGATGAAAGAGCTAACCCTCTAGATTATGTTGACCCTAGAACAAAGATTGAGAAAGATAGTTTGTTTAACATGCAATTCCCTTGCAAAATTGGATTTAGAAGCTTTGACGCCTACCATAATTCATCTTTGGCAATGAACATCATTTCACGTGCTGAATACAATAAAATCATGGTAAATGAGTTAGAGTATCAAGGAGATAATATTATTGCTAGGGCTAAGACTTTGCATGTGTTTGTGGGGAGCTTTACCTATCAAACGGACTTTATGGTTATGGAAGATCTAAGAGAGTTTATTAATAGTAACCTCCCCCAAGTTGTGTTTGGGAAGCCCTTCAAAAGACTAACCAACTTAGACGAAAGACTAATGGAAGGGTTAATTACATTCTCAGATGGGGATGAGGATTTTGTTTATCAAATGCCCCGCGCACACCCTAGGTATAAAAACTTTTCTATTGAGAAATGTAATAGGTTTCCCCCCTGTGATATATTGAGTGAGAACGATATTAGAAAAGGACTTAAGTACCCCCATGAGAAGAATAAGAGGTACTTTCACGGATGCTTAGAGCTTAATGATGATTATAAGAAGAATGAGGCGACAATTAGGTGGCTCACGCTTGGATACGTGAGCATTAGTGACACTAGATGAGAGCACGTGACTTTGAGTCTAGCTACAAGACTCGTTAATAAAGAAAAGCGCTTCTTGGGAGGCAACCCAAGCTTTGTGTGTTTTTTTTGTTTGTTTATTTGATTTTATTTGTTTCCGTATGTATGATATTTCTTGTTATTGATTCATGATTCAAACCAACTTGTGAAAATGCTTTATTTTGTTTTTAACTTCGTCTTAACTACATATAAAGGTATTTTGCAAAAGCTAAGTGTAAGGGAAATCTAAATCGGTTTATAAGAACGAATGAACATGAATCATAACAATGTAAATTAACATACATATTAGTATTTGTTTGAGTCGAATGCTTGTATCGAGTCATAATGAATTTTTGCAGGAATTCCAGGAAGTAAGCTCTAGTTTTTCCAGAATTTTTCCGGAAACTTAACATGAGAATTTTGTCAAATCATTTCTGACGGCGTCAGGCATTACAACCTGACGGCGTCAGACAATAATTTTCTGCAATTTTTGAAATTTTTGTTTTTCTTACGGAAATAAAAAGTTTTTTTTAATTCTCTAACTTATAATCTCCGGGAATTCTGCAAAAATATTCATTCCACAAGCATTATATCCTATTATAGATTATACCGCCGATTTTATGCGAGGTTGGCCTTTATCTTTTTTTTCAGGTTAACAGGTTATTTTGGACAAGAAGATGATTCATATTTCGGAAGGGAAGCTTTGAGCGTTCATCTTTCTTTGAAGAAGATCTAACCATGTTACCTCACTATCCACATCAAACGAATCAGGGGAGTATTTGATTTCATTCTTTCATTTTATTTGCTTTTACATCTTCTATTTGAACATTGGGGACAATGTTCGGTTTAAGTGTAAGGGGGGTAAATGAAGGCACCTTAGAGAATACAATTGCGCTTGATTTTTGTTTGTTTGATAGTAAATTTGTAATAAAACCGAGAGAAATATTTGTTAGGGTAATTTTAGCGCCAATTTAAAATTTTTTACAACATTTAGAAATGAGACTTTGGTCTTAATGAGCGTCTCATTGATAGGAAATTATATGACTAGCACAAAACCGTACCACAAAAAAAAATTTCACCCCAAATATGTGAGGTTCACCCTTAGAATTGGTAGGAAAAGCATCCATCTTTGATGCTATGATGTGAGTACCGGTAGCGCTTAGATTCTAGAACTTGCGTTAGGACCATCTCAAATCCACAAGTGAGACTACATTCGTGTAGTTAGATCTACTACATGATAAGAGGCATTAGGATTAACCCTTTGTTTTTACACCCGTGTTTTTGTTATAATTACATTGACTAATAAAGTCAAGTAATTCTCCCACACCCTTTGCGATGTACCCATTTTTGGTACACGATACCCCTAGTACACCCCTCCGAGCCTATCTTTTCGTTTCGACCTTTGAGCATCTTACTCAAAGTGAGAATTTGTTACACCCCACTTAAATGTACACCCAAATCGCCTTAGCCTACCTTGTAGGCACTCACCTTTAGTGAATTATTGTGACAACATTTGTTAAACCCTTTGTTAATTATCTAATCGATTACATTGTTGCTAAGTCGAGTCATATCCTTGTACATATTGTTTGGGGATGATTGGGACTCATGGGTAAAGTACTAGTGTACTGGAGTAATGGGGAAGAACAACATTACTACCCCCATATGTGCTAAATATTTTTAAAAGTACTCCAAGTTTTTCAATTATCTTAATTCGAGTCATTAGAATAGTAATTGTAAAGTTATGTAAAAGTTCAAGTGTAAGGGGAGAACCGAGGCCCCTATGATGTATTATTTTGGATGGTAGGGTAAGAATGTATGAAAAAAAATCAAAAAAATCAAGAAAAATAAAAAAAAAAAAATTAGAAAAAGAAAAGTAAAAAAAACATACGGACTACCATCCCGTTTCTTTTATGTTTCTTTTAAGTTTTTGTTATTTTGTTTTTAGCTTAAGATTGAGTCGAGTCTTGGCTTAGCAACATTGTATAGTGCATGTATTTGATCATGATAATTAACTCGCCACCATTAAAATACCCTTTATTCCAACCAAACCGTGTTTATCATATCCCTACACCTTACATTACAACCCTTTTGAAAGCCCTCTTTGATAGTTTATCTTAGGTGCTTACGCCTAGTGGAAGAGTAATTGATCCTCTCCCAAGCCTATGGTAATCTATTTGCTATGACAGGTAGTGAGAGATATTTTCCGTTTTCATTTATAAGATATAATTCTATGACACTTGAGAGATGAGAGTATCCAAACACTATTTGTGAGGTGCTAGTGTATGATATCTGTGCTTATTATGATTAGGGTCGAATGACTATTTGTTGTAATTACTTTTATATTTGTGTTAAATGACCCCTAACTCATATTTTGATTGGAATAAAAGCTTATTTGCTTGAGGACAAGCAAATCTCAAGTGTAAGGGTATTTGATGAGACGAAAAGTGTACCCGTTTTAAGGGGTCATTTAAGCCCTAATTCGAGTAAATGTGATCAAATATTGCCCTAAATCGTTTCTTTTGTCATTTTAGGTACTTTTGAGAAGAATTCTGGAAAACATGCTAATTTGGACGTTTTTGGAGCATAAAAGTGAAGAAAACGACAAAGTCTCAAAAGAAGCTGGAAAACCTACCTGACGGCGTCAGAGTCACAAGGTGACGCCGTCAGCCAACGTTGACAAAGGAGTAAAATCAGATTACACTAGACGCCCTATGAAGAAAACAAGATGTTTACACCTGACGGCGTCAGGTGTTAGAGAAAGTAGGCCGTCAGGTGTAATGCTAAAGAGTGACGGCCCAGAGCACATTTACAAGTGACGGCGTCAGAAGTAAATCTGGGCCATCCGAGAACCCTAATGACAGCGAGCTGACGGCGTCAGAACCCATAACCTGACGCCATCAGAATGTAAAATCTATATATACTTTTCTATTTTTCATTCATTAGTGTGGAACTTTTGGTACAAGTTTGAGAAAAACCCTAAAGACGAATTTGGCTGTATTTTCAGGGGTTTTTCACCCTTGAATCCTTCATGTTCAATTAAAGATAAGTCCTCACTTAAATTAATCAATATGTCTATGTGTTGGTTAATTATATCTTATGCTTGTCTTTCAATTAATATGCTAGGCTAGATTTTTCTTGTGTTTGCTTAGATCTAATGAAACCTAACTATTAATTATTGGTTGATTGGTGTGTTATTACTTTGTTTGGATGAATGTTTCATCAATGTTAGGCTTAAGAAAACTGGCAATACTCCTTTATGGTAACATGCTTGAACGTCTTAAGAAACATGTAACTAATGCGTACTAGGTTATTAAGGTAGTATTTAACGCATGAGCCACTGTACTTACCACTACACTATACTACACCGACCAGGTACACTGCCTGGTGGGATTGCAAGCTTCTTAAGATCCCTTGAGAGGTAAAACCTGTTGCGTGGTCGCAATTTCACGCTCATCAGCCATTATAAAAGGTTAGGATCTAATCAGGAAGCAAAATTTTACGATCTGGATATTTCCTTAACAACAATTTGAACCGCTCCCAAGCATCGAATACTGACTTCATGGGCAATTGTCGGAAATTCAGGATGTCTCTCCTAAGCTACACCATTTTAGAACGTGGAAAGTATTTCGAGAGAAACTTGACAAACATCTCTTCTCATGAATGAATTGAGTGGGTTTTAAGAGTGTAAAACCAATTTTCAGCATCATGGGATAAGGAGAATGGGAAGAGATTCAAACGTATGCTATCAAGAGAAACTTCATTTTGTTTAATGGATTGAGTGATGGATAAGTATTTGTTCAAGTGTTCGTTTGCATCCTCATCTCGAAATTCGTGAAATTGGCAATTATGTCGTATCAGTCGAACCATTTGATTTTTCAAGGTGAAATCGGTTCCCGGAACTAATGACGGAATGATCGGTCCTCCCCTACCGATTAATGTAGGACAATAGAAATCCTCCATGGTCCGAGGATCATGGGGATGAGACGGTGTAAATCGATCATTGTGAAGAATTAAACATCGAGATGGTAAAGAAGTTAAGAACTAAATGGTTAAGAGGATAAGAAGATAAGAATTAAACATAATAGATGATAACGAAAATTATTTTTGGGGTATTTTATAAAAGAAAGGAAAACAAATTTTAAAACCAATTTTGAAAAAGAAAAAAAATTTGTGTTTTATAAAAGAAATGAGAAATATGGAAAACAAATGAAGAAAGAAAAACAAATTTGAAAAGAAAACATTTTTGGTTTTTTATATTTTGAAAATATTTACAAAAATGATAACTTCACGAGGAAGGGTGTTGGGAATTCTAGAAGTTACTGCTGAAGAATGCTACTGACAGGTTCCTGCGGATAGTTATAGTGGTTCCTACTGATGGAAGTGTTCCTGCAGATAAAGTGTTCCTGCGGATATAGTGTATCCGTAGCTTTAGAATAGATAGAGTTTAGTTATTTTAAGAAAAGATATGTAGGATATCTGTCATAGTTTTTACATTATTCGTTTCTTGTAAGAGGGTTTAGGGTTTCTTGTAGTATAAAAGGAACCCTTGGCTAATTCATTATGTACGTGTTGAGAAAACAATATTAGTGCTTAATAAACGATCCATAGATGATCAAAGTATTCTTAGTATTTTGTGTAGCTCTTGTATTTGAAATTCCGCTATAGAATACAAGTTGCAGAGATTCTCTATTAGTGTGTTTGTGATTACATAGACATTACTAACGATCCACAAGCTCTAAGATCTATCAAGGTCTTAAGTATCAACAAGTGGTATCAGAGCCTCGGGGGAGTCACTGTACTACTAACACCAACTTCTCTTTTCAACCTTCACAACCAACACAATGCCAGGATCAACTGATGATTCTGAAGTCACTCAACCACTCAACGCTACAACCCTACATCAACTCAACCTCACCAACAGCAATGCAAAATTTCCCTATCTCAAGAGGAAGGAATATGACTTGTGGGCAATGAAGATGCAGAATTGGATCACTAACTGTGATTATCATCTGTGGATTGTCATTTTTAATGGGAACAAGTTAAGGAAAACCACCAGAGATCCTGAAGGTAATCTGACCTATGTTGCTCCTACATCTGCTGAAGAAGTTTTAGCCGTCCAGAGAGAGAACAAAGCTAGAACTATTCTTCTTCAGGCTATACCAGATGATCACATAGGTGATTTCCACTACATGGATGATGCAAAGGATATCTGGATGGCTATCAAAGCTAGGTTTGGTGGCAATGATGAGTCGAAGAGAATGAAAAGATCCATGCTCAAACAGCAGTTCCAAGAATTCCAAATCTCTGAGGAAGAAGGAGTGCACAAGGGGTATGACAGATTTCAAAGGATTCTAAGTCAGTTAAACCAGATGAAGGCAAAGCCAAACAATGAGGACTGCAATGCCAAGTTTCTTCGATCTTTACCTCCATCTTGGTTGCAAGTCAGTATTGCCCTCAAAGCTAAAGGTGGGCTTGATAATCTCACTTTTGATGATCTATACAACAAGCTCAAAAGTCTTGAACCTGATGTTAGAACTCACACTCGTTCATCCACTCTCACTTACTCAGCTTTTGTGAGCACCACCTCCAATAAGTTGATTCATGCTGGAAGCCCATCTTCATCAGCATCATCCACCTCCTACATCACTTCTAGACCAACATCTCATTCACAGTCTAGTAATATGATGGAAGAGGTGCTTCATTCTTTTGTTGCTGATTATGAAGATCAGCAGCAACTGACATATGAGGATTTTGATCAAGTTAACCCACTGGATTTGGAGGAGATGAACTTAAAATGTCAGATGGCCATGCTTTCAGTGAGTGTCAGGAGGTTTGAGAAAAAGGCTGGGAGGAAGTTCGGTTTCAAGGGAAGAGATCCAGCTAGATTTGATAGAAAGAAAGTCAAATGCTATAATTGTGGTCAGATGGGTCACTTCTCAATAGAATTCAAGGGTAGGAAGGCTGATGATAATGTGAGGTATTCTACCTATCAGTAGAAACAAGTGGAAGCTGGAGATGCTAAAGTCATGATCTCTATGGATGAGCATGTGAACTGGAAAGTGCATGAGCCAGAAAGTGATGATGACAAGAGTAATAGTACGGAGCAGAGTGGAATGCTGGCTTGCTGTGACACAGAGGATGCGCATGATCAGTTTGCCTTTATGGGCATCTCTTAGGTACACATAACTGTGTCTTTGGTTGTAATGCAAAATATAATGAACTTAAGGAATCTTATGATGAATTGAAACCTAAGTATAATGCATGCTATGTAGATCTTCAATCTCACAAAAATGCTTTAAAGACCTTAGAACAACAGAAAATTTGGTTTCAAAAGAATCAGCTTGCTTATGAAGAAGATAAGGGTGTTAGAAAGAGATTTAACAAATGCTACAAATGAGTTAAAATATTCTGAGAAAGAAAAAGCTAAAGTAGATTTGGAAAAACAAGAATTACAAGAAAAGCTAGATAGTGAGGTGACCAGGCATAATGAATGGCTAATTTCAGGTGATAAGTTAGCTAAACTGCTCTATAATAGTAAATCTGTAAAATCTGAGATAGGTTTAGGTTTTCAGAAGTATGTTGGTGTAGAAGCTATAAATGATAGGTCTAAATCTACATCAGCAGGATTAGCAAATTATGTCAAAGAAGGAGATTTGCATGCTGTCCCTGGACCCATTAGAGGAGACCATATGCCCACCACCAAGACTACAGACTTTGATGGATCACACCATCTATATGGCAAAAAGTCAAGTGACTTGCCAGACCCTGATTGTAACACTAATGACTTTGTCTCTTGTTCTAACAGTGACAAGTCCTCAGACCAAGGGTCTACCACATACACCAACTGTGATTCAAGTGAAAAGTCTGACCTTCCCAAGACCCCACCCAAGCCTACACCCAAGTCTGTTAAAGTTGCTGCTGATGAACCCAGTTCAGAGACAGCTTCCTTTGAAGACTTTTCATTTAATTCTCTGCAAGACAATGTTTTTAATTCTATGAAAAACAATTCTGTTAATGTTTGTGGTTTGAATACTTTTGCTTGTTCTGGAACATCTTCTATTTTGAATAAATCTTCTAAAAAGAAGAAACGTTTTGTTTGTGGAAGTAAGTTTCATTTAATTAAGGATTGTACTTTTCATGAGCAGAGAATGGGTGTTTGGGCTAATCCATCCAGACCTAGACCAATGTGGAAAAATATTACTAATATACCCTCTTATGTTCCACAAGCAACTCTGATGAGACGAAAAATGTTACATTTTTAGGGGTCCGTTTGAGTCCTAATTCGTATATTATTGGATCGGATTTCACCCAAAGTCGTTTCTTTTCTCATTTTAGGTACTTTTGAAGAGAAAATCACAAAAGAAGCATTTTCGGGCGTTTTCGGAGTGAAAAAGTGCGGAAAACAACAAAATCTCAAAAGACCCTAAAGTGCACAGAAGGTGACGGCGTCACAAGCTTCATCGTGACGACGTCAGGAACAACTGAAGTGAAGAAATTGGAAGTTACTCATGACGGGCCATAGAGTTTTTAGCTTAGTTTGGTGAAGACGTCAGGGAAGGCCGTCAGATCTGGAACAAGGCGGCGTGACGACGTCAAGAAGGCCATCACAAAACCCTAATCGTCGGCGTGACGGCGTCACACCTTGGGCTGACGCCGTCAGCCCGTATTATCTATATATATAGAACGATTTTTATTGTTTTAAAAGAGGAACTTGGTGGAGAACTTAAGGGTTAAACCCTAGCTCGTGTATTACAGACCTTAGAGGGTACTTTTACCCCGCTAACTTGCATGTTTAATCTAAGATAAGTCTTTATTCAATCCATACAATATGTCTATGTGTTGTATGATTTATGTTTGTGCTTTTCTTTCCTTTAACATCATATCCATCCACCGGATACAGACTTTGAAGGATCACAACCATCCTAGTTATTGACACAAAGTCTAACGTTTGACTTGCAACCTGATGTGTATCATAATTAGACTTTTGTCCTTTGTTCTAACAGTACAGCTCAGACAAAAGGGGCACCACATACCGAATCTGTATTCAGTAAATCTGGGACCTTCCAAGTCCACCCCATAGCCTTACACCGTGGGCCAATGTCTTGTGTAATTATTACTATGATAACCCAGTTGCAGAGACAGCTTCCTTGAAACTTTTTCATTTAATTCTCTGCAAGACATAGTTTTAACTATGAAGAAACAATTCGTTATTTGTGGTGAATACGTTTGCTTGTTCTGGAACATCTTCTATTTTGAATAAACTTCTAGAAAGAAGAAACGTTGTTTGTGGAAGTAATTTCATTTTAATAAGGATTGTATTCTTTTCAGAGCACGAGAATGGGTGGTTTTGGGCGAACCATCCAGACCTAGACATGTGCAAATATACTAATATCCCTCCTATTTCAGCATGAGAGCAACCTATAGACGAAAAATGTTGAAAATTTTTAGGGCCGTTTGGTCCTAATTTCGTATAGTTATAGTTTAGATCGGATTCAACCAAGGAGCTCTTTCTTCTTCATTTTAGAGGTACTTGGTTGAATGAGAAAAGTCACAAAAGAGCATTTCGGGTTCGTGGCGGTTTCGGATGAAAAAGTGCTAAACGAACGAAAAGTCTCCAAGACCCTAAAGTGCCAGATAGTTGAACGCGTCACAGTGTACTCTCATCGGACGAGTCAAGAACAACTGAAGGAAAATTGGAATACTCATGACGGGCCATAAGTTTAGACTGTATAGTTTGGGATAGTCGTCTGGTGATAGAGGCCTCAAGTGCGTGAGAACAAGCGGCGTGGACGGGGCGTCAAGTAAGCATCCACAAAACCTAATCGTCGGCTGTGACGCGTCATAGCCTTGGCTTGACGCTCAGCGCGTTGTGGTCCGTATTTATTCTATATATATTAGGTTATTTTGGGAACATTTTTATTGTTTTTAAAATAGAGGAAATGTGGTGATGATAAACTTAAGGTTAAAAACACTATCTCGGTGTAAGTACGGAACCTTTAGAGGTACTTACCCCGCTAGACGGTGGCATTGTTAATTCTAAGATAAGTCTTACTGTCATAGTCCATACAATTTGGGTCAAGGTGTTGATATTTTGATTTGCTTTCTTTCCTTTTATACTATGCTGGCAAAAATTAACTGTGTTTTGCTTAATCTAATGAAACCTTAAATTGAATGATCATGTGAGTTTGAGGTTTCTGGTTGGATTGTGGATTTGGTAGTAATGTCATCTACGTTACTTAGAAAGCCTGGCAACGCTCCTATAACGGTAACGAAGCGAACTCTTAGAAAACGTGAAACGTAGTGCGTTAAGTCGATTTAAGGTAGTATCTTCAATGCGTAGTTTCTATTCGGTGGGTTTATGAGCCTATGATGAGGATACTGTGACGTATCCGTCATAAGTTATGTGGGGCTATTAGAGTTATCGAGAATTGAGACGCCCCCTAAACTTACTTTGTATAAGTATGAAATTACCACCCTACTTTCCACGCAACCCAACAATACTAATTACATATGTAAAAAAGTTAGAGAATGTAATCTAAGTAACACTACTTTCCACCATTGTTCTTTCCTCAATTCAACATAATTAATTTAAAATCTGCATAGATAGATAAACTTGTTAGTTGACTAGAACTAATCCGCCCACATTCCTTCAAGAACCCGGATGATTTTTACTGCTTTCTAAAAAAATAAAAATCAAAAAATCATCTCCACCGTGTTAAATCTTATTAGTGTTATAGTTGGCAAGTAGCCGGGGGATTGATCTTATTCCATTCACTAGGAAGTGGTTGTTCGTTTAGACTATTAAGACTACTCATTAAGGTTAAAGGGTGGGTATTAATTTTTGTAGGTTTTATGTTGTATTAGAAGCAGTGAAATTCTCTGGGTTGATGAGATGCCAGTGCCTCTTCCGTAGTTCTAGTCAACGAACCCAGTTACTACTTATCGTCCCTCGATTTAAATTAAAGTTATGAGAAACAATGGTGGAAGAGTTTTACTTAGAATTTCATTTTTACTCCAACTATCTTTACCATGTAATTGGTAGAGTGTTGGGTTGCGTGGCAATGACGGTGGCAATTCCTAGACAAGTCAGCGGAGTGCGTTCAGATTCCCTAACTCTATACACTCCCAACCTCATTCCTATGACGAACGTCAAAAGTATTCCATCTCCTATCAGTAAGCTCACGATAGCAATCCTACGCATGAAATATACCTTTAAAAGATCGATTAAGCTCACTATACTTTTCACGTATTCCTAAAGGACCGTTCAAAGCTTGTTTCCTTGTTATAGTGAAAGTTAGGCGTGGTTCTTAAGTCTATAGAGATGAACTTCACCAAATCACAATTCACAAATACACACACATGTAACAATAGTTACTTGGTTCATTAGATCTAACAAACACAAGTTATCATTTAAGCCTAGC
>LBNU01029261.1:3667-30360 GCA_014162995.1 Artemisia annua
TTGAGGACAAGCAAATCTCAAGTGTAAGGGTATTTGATGAGACGAAAAGTGTTACGCTTTTAGGGGGTTATTTAAGCCCTAATTCGTATAAATGTGATCAAATATTGCCCTAAATCGTTCCTTTTGTCATTTTAGGCACTTTTGAGAAGAATTCTGGAAATCATGCATATTCGGACGTTTTTGGAGCATAAAAGTGAAGAAAACGGCAAAGTCTCAAAAGATGAAGAATTTATAACCTGACGGCGTCAGAGTCACAAGGTGACGCCGTCAGAAAGCCTTAACAAAAGAGTGGAAATCAATTATCAAATGACGGGCCAGAGGAAATTTTGGAATTAACACCTGACGCCGTCAGGTGTTAAGAAATGTAGGCCGTCAGGAGTAAAGTTAAAGAGTGACGGCCCAGAAGGTTTTATAAGGTGACGGCGTCAGAAGTGGATCTAGGCCATCCAAGAAAACTAATGGCGGCGAGCTGACGGCGTCAACCCTTATAACCTGATGCCGTCAGAATGTAAAATCTATATATAGTTTTCTAATTTTCATTCATTAAGTGTGGAACTTTGTGGAGAACTTCTAGAACCAAACCCTAGACGATTTTTCTGTACTTTTTAGGGTTTCCAACCCTTGGAACCCTCATGCTTAATTAAAGATATGTCTTCACTTTAATTCAATCAATATGTCTATGTGTTGGTTGTCTATCTCTTGTGCTTGTCTTTTAATTAACATATGTAGCTAAATCCTCTAGTGTTTGCTTAGATCTAATGAAACCTAACTATTAATTATTGGTTAATTGGTGTGTATTGTTGTTTGTTGGGATGATTGTTCCATCAATGTTAGGCTCAAGAAAACTGGCCAACCTCCTTTCTGGTAACGTGCTTGAACGTCTTGAGAAACATGTAGCCAAGGCATACTAGACTATTAAGGTAGTATTTAACGCATGAGCCACTGTTTACAATCCCTATGGTTGTGTCGTGCATGGCATAGGAGGAGATAAGAGCTCATAGAATTGGAGAGATATGTATGCCACTCTATGAGTTATTAGGAATACACCCTTCATCCACACAAGTAACATACATATCAATTAACCGGTAAAAGATAGTTAGGGAGTAATGAAATCTAAGTAAACACATTTTTCTCCATATTGTTTTCACAACAAAATAGTTTTAGATACTTTATTTTATTGCAATAGTAGTTACCTTGGGTTAGTTGACTAACAACTAATTCCGCCCTTCTTCCAAAACCGAGATTTAATTGCTTTCATAAAAAACATAAAAATACAAAAAGAATCCTCTTCCACCCTTAGACCTATTAGAGTAGTTTTCTAACCTAACGAACACTATTCCCTGTAAGAGAACGATCAATCCCCCGTACTTGCCAATATCCTATACTACTACGGTGAGGTACACTGCCTGGTGGGGTTGTAAGCCTCTTGAGATCCCTCGAGGGGTAAAACCTGTTGTAAGGTCACAAAACCACGCATCACCGTTCTTTGTTTCACAGTCCGTTGCCAAGATGGACCATGAAGATGGCTGCGGCTTTGTCCTTCGGCGAGACATCTTTCTTGCCACCTCTCGCGGCTCCGCCCTTTTGGCTGCCGTTCTTGATTTCTTTCACTAGGTGTGCTAGTTGTCCCGACCTTACAGCTTCCTCGATCTGCTTTTTTAGCTGGAAACATTCATTAGTGAGATGCCCTTTTTCTCTGTGAAAGTCACAGTACTTGTCCTTGTTTCGGGATTCAATGGGGCTGGACATGGGGGGTGGTGCCGTAAACTTGACCTTCTCCATCGCTAGGATTTCCTTCGGCGTTTTGGTCAGCAAGGTGAATCGGTCTCCTCGCTTCCTGTCCTGTCGCGACCGGCCTTTGAACTCCGACCCCCTCTCGGTGATATGGACGCTGCCCCCTTTTGTCCGGTCTCTTGGCCCTTCCATTGTGAACGATCATGTTTTTTCTTGGACTGGTTTGCCGCTGCTGTTTCTCCCCGGAGATAGGCAGTTGTTGCCTTCCACATTTCATCCACGCTCTTGGGGATGTTATCATTCAGCCTTTTTATCAGTTCTGGGTTAGTGATCCCGTGCATGAAGCCTAAGATCTTCATACACTTTGGGCCCCCCCTCACGTGCATGCTTTCAACTTTAAAACGCTCCACAAATGCCCTGGTGGATTCCCCCTCCCTTTGTTTGATGTGGTGGATCTCGACCGGGTCCTTGGCGTACTTCTTTTGCTGTAGGAAGTATGACAGGAAGCTTTTCCTCAAATCTTCAAAGCTGTCTATGCTTTCTGCGGGCAGCTCATCGAACCACATTCGGGCATGCCCCATGAGTGTGGAGTTGAACATGTGGCACCAGGTGGGCATGGCCCAACGTTCGACTTTGGCTGCCGTGCAGAAATTTTTCAGGTGGTCTTCAGGGTCCCCCGTCCCGTCGTATGTCTTGACATGGGCAGGCATCCGGGTTCGCCTTGGGAACTCAAAATTCCTGATGCGAAGGGTGAAGGGGTCAGTGTCTTCCACATCATAAGGGCGGTATAGGTCATCCTCGCCCTCGTAAGTGTCGTTCTTCCTAGAGCGAGATTTCCAATGCCCACCGGCACTGCCCTCACTTTCTCCCGGAGTCCACTCCCGCTTCCTTCCCGAGTCCGAGTGGACAGTTCTTTCCCCCCGGTCTTTCCCTTTCGGGGTGGAATCATAGCTCTAGGTCGGGCTAGGGGTTGCTTGCTTGTAAGTGTTCTCCCCTTCGGAGCGATTTTGGTCTGATCGTCTGCGCCAGGCTTCAGCACGGCGCTCCCTGCGAGTACGACTTTTTGATTTGAGCCGGGAAAAGACATCCGGTCGTCTCTCCCCTAACCTTGACTTTACATCTTTTCGCTCCTGCCCTAGTCGGGTGAACACCTCCGACCTGGGACGAGGACGTTCGGCTCTCTCACCTTCCATTCTTGTCTCTCTACTACTTAATCTTGAAAAAGCACTTTGGGAGTAAGAGTATTCGGAAGGGCCGGACCCGGTGCTAGGACTGGCCTTTCGTCTCTTCTCCGCCTTCTTCGGCTCCGGAGATTTGGACCTCGCATTTCGGAGTTCCTTTTGAGACCGTCGGTCTCTTCGTTCTCCATCCCCGAAGTTAAGGCGAGTTCTTACTTGCTCCATTTTTTCCTTGTGAACCTTCTCGGCCATTAAGGGCAACATTTGGTCATAATGCTTGTCGCAGAATTCCCTAATTGCCTCATAAGGGAGAAGGTCCATTTGAGGCTCCTCTTCTCCCGGACCTTTCCCTTTTTCCAGGGTGTTCCTTACGGTGGAACGTTCTCGGGTGGGAGACGAGCCACTTGCCTGATTGCTCATAGCAAAGCTACTTTGGAAACGCAGTTATGTACAAGCGTCCAACGGATGACGCCACTTGTTAGTACATAACTGGGGCTCGAGCTAAAGGATAGTTTAGGCTACCTTCGGACGGGGCTAATATTGAACTAATCTTTGTATTATCTACTAAGAAAGGAAACAACACCGTTAGCCTCACCGCGGAAGAGGGACTTCCGCGGTCAACCTCGGGTGTGAGAGTAAGTATGGGTAGAGAGAGAAAGTGTAATAAGTGAGAGTGTGAGTATGTTACCTCTAGAGTGCAAAGAGTGCACCCTATTTATACCATGACTTTCGTTGTCTGCTTCTGGGGATTCCGTACCACGATAGGCGAGAGTCCCTCAGGTTCACTCGTTGGTGTCCCCATGTCGTAAGTGGCGTTCCCTTCGGAAGGGGATTGTCGCCTTGCTTATTTTGGGTCTGTTTGGGTCAGCTATGTGATAGCTGGCGATGTCCTTTACTCTTTTTGGATTGATCTGTGGTCCCCGACCCTATGCGACGTTCCGGATTGGCACTGTGCTGCGGACAAGAGTATCCGGGCGTTGGATAAGAGTATCCGTGCCTTATTATGCCCGAGGTCCGGGTTAAGCAATTATTGTCCGTCCCGTTTTAGGGCTTCGGGTCCTTTGTCTAGTTAGCTTTTAATCCGGACTAACGTGGGTCCGGATATGCTATACGTCATCAGTTCCCGAGTTCTTATTTGGAGAGAAGAGAAGAGAAGTGGAAAGGAAACTGAAAAAAAAAAATCACATTCCCGAGTTTTTTTTAGAGAGAAGATGAGATGAAATTATGCCAAAACTTTTTTCCTAATCTTCTTCTCAAATTGGGATGATTTAGAGAGAAGTAGGTTTTTCTTTTCTCTCCAACCGGGGAACACAAAACTAAAAATCATTTTTTTTGCCTCTCTTCTTCATTTTTTTTCTTTCCGTTTTATACTCTTCATTTCTCTTCTTTCCGTTTTATAGTCGGGGAGATGTTATCTAAATTACAGAATGACCCCTTTAAGTTATACTACGTATATTAACCAACAAGACAACAAGACAAGCTTCTTATTTGGTACCAAACAAAGTAATCGGTTAAACCCTACTCATTTTAATTTTGCGGTCATCATCTTCATCACTGTAACCCTAATCTTCACCACCGCCACTACCGCCACCGCTTCTCCTCCCTCTTACACAGGTACTATAATTTTTGCTTAACATTCTGCTGTATGTATAACGTATCTTTAACCAATTATATATAAAAAAAAAATCACAACAAATTATAATCTTTGGCTTAACCTTACAGCTACTCTTTTTATTTTTTCATATGTTTTGGGATTGCTTTGTTTGGCTTATTATCTGCTTATTTAGAGGTGTTTGTTTAAGCTTATTTGTTGGCTTATGAGCTTATCTGTTTTCGTCTTATATTTCATAAGCTCAACTTTTTTCGGCTTATTTTAAATTTATGGGCTTATGTAAGTTTTTTTTATGACATAATAAACTTATATAAGCTTTTAAGTCCCAAAATAAGCCGAAAAAAAAAAATGAAGATTATGAAACATAAGCCGAAAACATATAAGCTCATAAGCCCACAAAGAGCAGAGCAGAAGCTCTTTTGTGTCACGTAAACAGTTTCTGCTTATCTGCTTATTTTCAGATTAAAAAGAAAAACACCCATAGCTAATAGTACTCTATATGCGCATTTAGGGTATTTAAGAAGAAAGGAGACGAGTAATGAAGCTTGATGTAAATGTTTTGCGCTACCTCTCCAAAGATGATTTCAGGGTTCTTACTGCTGTCGAGATGGGAATGCGCAATGTAATTCATTTCTACATTTCCTTTTTTCGTCTCACTTTATATCTTAATTCTTAAGTTTGCCTGGAAAGTTTATGTCTTGTTTGTTTTTCAGCATGAAATTGTGCCCGCGGAGCTGATTGACCGTATTGCTTCACTCAGGTTCACCTCATTTCTCAAAACCACATCTCTGTATGTATATATTTGTTTCTAGTGATTAACTAAGGTTTGCGGGTTTTGCATAGACATGGAGGGACTTATAAGGTGTTAAAGAATTTGCTCAAGCACAAGTTGCTGCATCACGACTCTTCAAAGTGTGAGTAGTGCACATGTTTTGAGTTACGATCATCATTACTAGGGTTTTAGTCTAAAGGGTTTCTGTTTTCTATGTAGATGATGGGTTCCGACTCACGTACCTTGGTTATGATTTTCTTGCTATAAAGACTCTGGTAAACCGAGGAATCTTTTCATCGGTGGGACGTCAAATCGGTGTGGGAAAAGAATCTGGTAATATAAATTTTATATTAATCTAACACTAGGCTTTATACATATTGTTGATTGGGAACACTGGAAACGTGCTAACATGTCGCTCGTTTTGAAGATATATTTGAGGTTGCAAATGAAGATGGTACAGTTATGGCCATGAAACTACACAGATTAGGAAGGACTTCTTTTAGAGCTGTGAAATCTAAGCGTGACTACTTAAGGCACCGGAGTAGCTTCAGTTGGCTCTATCTGTCTCGCCTTGCTGCGTTAAAAGAATTTGCTTTCATGAAGGTATCATTGCAAATTCATAATCCTGATTCTTAAAAGTTTGCCTTTGGGCTGTGTCTTATCTCTATCGAGTCCAATGAGTAAAATGAAAACAGTCAAATGGTAGAAAGGCACCCACCCTAATTGTACTTGTAATGCACAAAAACGGCTAAATATGTCTATCAATAATATAGAATTATTATTGAAATAATATGTTTCTTTTTTGTAATCACGTATCGGACATTAGTATTTCAAAACTTTTAGCGACAGAAAATTTTTCAGGTCAACCCAACAGGTATAGGAAGATTGTCCATTTCTAACTTGTTTTATCCTTTACACAATTGACTCCATTTGTGTTAATGAGTGCTGCTTTTTCTTTCTGTGGTGATTAGGCTTTACAAGAACATGGCTTTCCTGTCCCAAATGCTATCGATTGCAATCGCCATTGTGTGATTATGTCACTTGTACAAGGCTATCCACTGTAAGCTTTCTGCTGTAAATGCAATTCATTGTACATGCATTTGGTTATTGCTACTTGTTAGTTGCCGAAGTTATTGCGCGATAGATATCTTTTTCTGGTAGTCCTGTTGTTTATTGGTTTACAAACTGTATCTATCTTGTTGAACCTTCATATACACCATTTTGAAAATGAAATTAACATTAAACACTTATCTGATCATATTCTTCTTTTTGTGTCTCTTTGTGAGCAATAAGATCCATAAAAGGTGATCCTTTTTAGTTTTTTCCAACAAGTTTGTAATTGAATTACTTACATCAAGATGATCCTCAAATCCTTACAATTAGAGGTTGAAGGCTGATCGACAAAGTATTTGCTAGTTTGTTACCATAACCATCATAATGATATTAGCGGTTGATGTGAAAATGTAGTTAATCAACCTTTACTCTTAACCAATCCTTGCATTACTTTCTTTTCACATGCGAGGAGGGAGGAAGGGGGAAAGGATGATGGAACTGAAATGAATACATAGGGTGTGCTTTGGTGTCTAACCAGGAATGGCTATGGGTATGGGTTTTATAATTGTGGAATAGAAATGCAAATAATTCTCTGAAACTCCCCTGAGTGGCTTTTGAGTATACGTAAGTTTGTGGTTTTAATATCTGTTTTTGAAATTGGAACTCAATCCCAAACACTCACGATTAGTTGTAGGAAATTTTTTCTAGTTTTCTATCTCTAATTTTGTAGGAATAGGACTTTAGAGGGGATGTTTTTTTAAACAAAAGATTTGAAAATCTAGAAAACACGTATTGTTGATTTTGTGTTTTTCATTTTAAAGAAGGGAAAGGGGTTTTGGGTTTACAAAGGAAACAAAGAAAACATCAAAATATGTTTTGTGATTTTTCTTGTTAAATTAGGAAATGGAGAAAAACTAATTTGAACGCAATCTCTTTTTTTCTTGTTTTGTAGAAAATATTTAATGGAAAAGAGGGTTGTTTTTTTTTTCCAACTAAACGCACCCTTATGCTAGGAATGAAAGTCGTTACCTTCTTTCCCATACCCATACACACTTTCCTAGTAGAAGCAATAGTTTGGATAATGAATGATTGAGTATCAACCAAAAAACATTGATGCATAAAACACGTCCGCACAATTTGAATTCAGTTGTACAACATTGTGGCATATGCAACAAGGAGCAACACATATTCTTATTATAGAAACTGCCATACTGGATACCTTAGAAAGAAACCTGAGATATTGTAGTGAAACGAACATGCTGCAAACCTCATGACATCCTTAGGATTTTTGGTTGGGGTTTACCATAAAAGTTCAATATTTCTTTTCAAGTTAGCAGTTCCGTATACATTGAATTGGTTATAGGTTGCTGATTATCACCGACATCTACATATATTTGGTTTTTAGACTTTACAATTTTGATGTCGTATATGCATGATAAAGTATTGCTTGGTACTAGTAACACTAATTTGGGTTTACACCAAATCTCTGTTTGCTGTCTTCTTAGAAATGTAGATGCAACAACATTAACTTGATCATACTTTACCATACTTTGCGCAATAATTAAGCTCTGTTCAAAATCTATACATCAAGTTCAAACTGTGCACAATGGCACATGCCCAATGGAACCTACATAGACGTACGTGCCTAGCCATGCACACCAAATTCTGAATGTCTCTAAAAACAATCAAAAAATATATAGTAAACTTTTAGCTAAATTGTGAAATTGAACCACAAGTTGAAAACAAAAAATGTTTGCTATGGCTAGGGTTCAAGTGGTGTAGGCAAACTCTAAAGTCCAAATTTTGGAAATAGCGTCTTGGACAATTTATTTTAAAATTTTGAAAGATAGACTGCAAGTCATTGAAACTTGCTTTTATATTCCTATGACCTTAAATTGAGTTTATAGTTTATAGGAAATATAGAGTTTTTTACCAAGAAAGCAAACCCCCTTGAGTACCTAACTAAGTAACCTAACAGTTTAGAATTATGTCTAGTACCTGTGAAGATTTGGCACTTGACCTGCTGGCTGCCACACCTTCATCTGAATTGATCTTAATGGTTAACTTGCCTCTTAATGATGTATACATTGATTGAGTCTTGCATAATTGATGCAGTTTTACTTTGTGTCTGGTCAAAAACGTTCTTTTTATATTGAGCAGAGACTAGATACTTGCATGCTTCATTATTCTTATGTTTCCCTTATTCTTAAAATTTTTTCACCTTCATTTTCCTTTTTGCTTCTTATCTAAACTGTGTTGTACATAGTTTTGTTTTTCATTCTTGGTTTTTATTGTTTATCATTTCATTTCATTACATATTTATATGTGTTAGCTATATTTTTATTTTTTGGTATGTTAGTTATAGGTATTATATTTATGATTCTATATGCAAAAAATGGTATGCAAAAAGGTTTCCTGGCAACCTTATCAACCCCCCAAAGGCTAATGATCTGAAGATTTTATTAACTATATTATGTCTGGATTTTCTGTAATATTGGTAATTAAGCATTTAGACATGTGTACTTTTCATTTTCAAAAATGATCTTTTAATGTTTATAATATTTTATGAGTAAATTACATAAATGGTCACTATGGTTTGTCAATTTTTTCAGATTACTGAACTTGTCAAAAAATAAGTTCAGTGACTAAATGTGAAAAAGTTGACAAACTATAGTGACCATCTATGTAATTTACTTATATTTTATAATCCATTCTTTCAGTTTTCATTTGCTCCACCAAGCATGCTCAGATATATATTTTGCTTTAGGTTTTCCATCTTGTTTATCTCCAGCATTATCAAACTTGTGTGTTGTTTGAAACAGTTTATTGAGCTAAAATAGTGAACATGTGCTGTTAAGATGGTTCATACAGATACAATACTCGTTCACTATCTTTAATCAGACATTTTTGTTAACATATTATTAGTCATTGTTTGTCTAAAAGTATCATTTAATGAAACATGTTCTGGCATGGATCTTTAAAGGGTTCCTTTTTACCCTCGGAATAATCATCATATGCAACTTTCTGTCATTCCTTATCTTAATATTTGGACAATTCTTTATTTCTCCATACTCGCTTAATATGCGGGGAATGTTTGTAATTGAATATCGTTTTCGTGCAGTGTGCAGGTGAAACAGTTGCAAAATACTGATACTGTATTTGAGAAGATCATAGGAATTATTGTCCGTTTGGCAGAGCATGGCCTTATTCACTGCGATTTCAATGAATTTAACATTATGGTATGTGCATCAAGTTTTCATTTCAACATCCCTTCTTTATAGCCTTGTATGTGGTTTCTGATTTTAAAGATCATTCTTTGGAAACTTCTAACTTTTTTGAACTCAATCAACATTATCATTCATTTTTTTTTTTTATGTTCCAGATAGATGATGATGAGCAAATTACGATAATTGATTTCCCGCAAATGGTGTCTGTATCTCATCGAAATGCGGAAATGTATGAATTAGGACTTATAAGATCTGCTATGGCTGACCATGTTTTTATTTTATGTCAATTAAAGTAATTTTGATTTGATTAAATATATGTTGTTAGGTACTTTGATCGAGATGTTGAATGCATTATCAAGTTTTTCAGTAAGAGGTTCAACTTAACTTTTGAAGGAGACGCTGATGAATCGGATTCAGATGCAGAATCAGATACTGTAAAACCTCGTTTTTCTTCAATAAAGAAAGCTTCTGGTTTTCTGGATAAGGAACTTTCTGCTAGTGGGTTCAGTAGAAAGGAACAAGATGATATTGAAAAGGTATGATTGCATTCTGTTAATAGTTTCATACTGATTCAATGGGTCAAATAAGTATAGTTAATGACTAGGAATACGGTCTCCACCCATAATTTATATTGATCTGTACAATGTATGAAATCAATTTGATTTTATTTAAATCGTTAAATATTCTACTGCTATTTTGAGAGGCTAGATAATTAGACTGTTACTGTAATAGTGTTATTTTTTAAACATAATTAACGCATTAATAAAATAGAAAAGGAACATGGATGTGTTTGTGGGTCACCTCAACTAACCCTATCTGCACTAAAGTAACCCGTTTACAACATTAGCTCATTGATACCAGTAATCAACCCATTTCGACCCACATCTGAACCCATATTCACCTGTAATGGACCCATTCATCTTGTTACGTTTGCGTAATATTTCTCTCAAGGCATGCATTTTTTTTTTTATATTGCAGTTTACTGAGACTATACCTGACGCTGATGATGAAGAAATAGAAGAAGACGAAGGCCACAATTCTTCAACTCAAAATGAATCAGACGTCCAAAATTTTGGTTACCAATGCTCTTTGAGTGAGGTATACTTTCATTTTAAGCTTTATAGATCATGACAGACATATATAAGGACTACCTTCAACTTTTTTTAGGAGTAAACTGCATAAATGGTCCCTGTGGGTTTGTCGGGTATTAAGGAATTAACTTTTTTTTTTTTTTTTTTTTTTTATGAAGAGAGGTATTTTGTTTGTGTGTTGATGGTGTATTGTGGACCCACATGTTTTATTTAGTAAGTAAAAGGCAAAAATGCCCTTACATTAGACGGTTTTGACTAGGTCAAACTAACAGAATTATGAAGTTGGACTGGATCCGAGACGGGTTAAAGCCACAGTGACCGGATCCGAAACGAAAATGAAAAATGGACTGAATCTGTAATACATGACAAAACCACAAGGACCATTTATGAAGTTTACTCTTCTTTTAGATATATGTTAAGTCGTATATGCTAAAAAGTAAGTGTGATCAGTCAGCTTGTGGTGGTCTCTAAACTGATCTTCCCAGAATCCTGTTAGGAGTTTGCATCGTTTTGCATATAATTATCTGTGAAAGCATGGAATGACAATGTTTTATGTTTGTGAAATTGTTATTAAGGATGATGAGCAACCAAAGGCTTGCGAGAAGAGTGGTGAAAAAGAAGTGGATCAACAAGATTCTGAAGGGAAAGATCATGATGAAGGGAAAGATGATGATACAAGTGATCCGGTAAGTTGTTTTCTACCTTTATAACTCCAGGCAGTTTAAGGAACAATTTTGTTTCTTTTTGTCAATATTAAAATTCCTTTAACTAAAAGATATCATGTACCCAAACTGATACAATTATCTGGTGGTAAATCTTTTTCTCAAAGTTCAAAACCTTGCCAAAATGATTTCATTACATTAATGGTTTTTTATGAATAAAATGATTAGGTTTTGTGCTTTAGAGATAGACGTTGGGCGACTTTTGACCCACTTCATCTGCTTTATGTTTTTAACAATTGGGTCAAAATGCTAATAACTTGATTAGACAACAGCTCCAACTTAATTTATCGAAAAATGTATCACATTTCAATTAACTGAAGAACTCTTATTTTCAGGTGGAAGATAATGAAAACGAGGAGGATGATAATCCTGAACTAGAGGAACGTCTAGCCAGGCAGAGAAAACGTGCCATTCAAGCAGCCCGTGCAGGAAGGAAGACCAATTCTTCAAGAAATGCTTATAAAGACAAGGGTGGTAAATCCTCTAATAATTCAAAGATCCAGAAGCAAATGAGTGGTTGGTAATACTATCTTTACTTCTTACATGAAGTGGTGGATATAACTTTATATGTGCACATGTATTTATACATATACATGCACACAGAGGCCAAAAGATCTCTAAAGTTGCCTAGAGCTATACGCAGGATATGTGTGAAACATACTAGTTTTTCTTGTAGTCTCCAAATGTAGTAGGTAAACGATACTTTGAAATTGGTTTATGTTGGTTGAACAAATTGCTTCTATTATCTATAGTTACCATTTTTATTGAGTACCCGCCAATCATTTCATCAGGAACAAAGTATCGCAAAAATTGGTGCAGATTATGTCTTTGGTCGTGGGTTAGTGGCATTTTCAGTTTGAAAGATGCTGGTCTCGTCATTGTTTGTTAGTACCTATGAGTTAATTCCAAAAATCGTCCGTGTGGTTTGCACATAATTACACTTTTCGTCCTAAATCTTTAATAATTACAACGCCCGTCCCTATACTTGACATTTTGTAACTGACTCATCCTTTGATAGTTAGTCCGTTAGTTTACTTTGTGGACTCTATGCAGATAAGGGTATTTTGGTATTTTTGATCACGAGGGTACTTTAGTCATTTTAACTATTATCATCTTTAACCTCCTTTTCTTTATTTTTGATGAGGTGTTTTTGTCATTTTACTTGCAATTCATTCGCAACCTCTATAAGTTTATAAATTGTCTTTTAACATTTTAATCAAACTCACACCTTTTATACCCTTTGAACATAAAAACTATATACTATAACCAAATAATGAAATTCTAATAGCAAACATCAATTTGTTTATGACATATAAACCTTTTAACAAATTCCACCACAACACCTCCTTAAATTACAAAACCTGTAAGGGCAAGAATTGTTGTTTTGAATTAAATCTTGATAAGGGCGGGTGTTTTTTGTACATTTTTCTTCGAATACTAAAGAAGATGACGATATGATGGGATGATGGTGGTGGTGGCAACAACAGATGCAGATGGGTGTGGGGTGCGAGTCAATGAGGAGAGGTGACGTAATTTCTCCATAATGAGGACAAAACGTGAAGTTGTGCCTATCATAGGGACTAATTGCATAATTTGTCTTGGTTTAAGTCCAATCGAGCAATTGAATTTAACATGCTGGAATGCCTAAAAAGATTTTCGGCTTTTACCACTTAATTTGCTTGATTTAATAAAACATGTTAGATTCCAACTTCATTAATATAGTTATAGTTAAAAGCTTTTATTATTGCAACCATTGGTTAAAAGGAATGTTCAATGATATTTGAGTTGTTTTATTGAGATTTTAACTAGTATACAATTAGGGTATAAGCACTCAAAATTTTTACGATTGCTTTAGGGATACTTCCTCCCCCCATAACAGTGTCAATCTTTCGAGCATTAGTTTTCCACCATACTATCCATTGTTGGACGGTAATCCCGTCATCGTTTAGGCTATTTGCATCACCCAATGTAACGTCCTGAAATTTTCTCAGTCATTTATTAATGCTAAACACCAAGTAAATATAATTGAAAGTTTAACTACCCTTTTTCACGAGTTAATGTTTTTTACAACTACGAGTTTCACTCGCCAACAAACATGAGATGTAACTCTCGTATCACTTGAATAGCTCACTTGCGTACCGACACTAGATTTGAACAACGAATCGAATAAAATCACACTTATTCTATTGGGCCTTACGGACCCCCTTGTATTTTTATTTGGGCCAAGTACTTCACAACCAAATGGACCATCAAATATATACATTTTTTCCTTCTTGGGCCGGACTCAAGCAAACACAAACACAAACACATAACATAAGCCTAACGTATGTTAATTTTCTTTATTTTGGTTTCACAAGTTCGCATACTGGTTTCTTTCGTGTGTGCTACTCGGCCAAACCAAAGAGTCTAGCTACTTTACAATTTTGGTAGCGTGTGTATGGACTAAGGAAAATACAATGAACAAACACCCCCATAACAACTTAAAAATGTAGGACACAATTCCAAAACATAAAATGTATAACATATATATTCTTTGTTCTCTTTTCTCCTTTTGACCTAAAAACCGATCAACAAATATCTCTTTTCCTCTTTTGTGGTTGCGTATGAGACTACACAACGCCAAGCGAGCATAGGATAACTCTTTTTCCTTTCTCTTGAGTCACGTGTGAAATGAAGCCAAAGATAAGCCACCCTAAAAATCTCCTAAACCACCCCTAGGCATTAAACAATTACTATCAACCTTACCTTGAGACCATGTTAAGCAAAGGGTTTTGTGTTTGCCATTTCCCTCCCACTCGACATGACTATTCTAACATGCTTCCCCTAAAACTAGCCGAGTACCATGCATGCCATAACCCATTTCCTTTTCTATTTTGTTGAAAACCATGAAGTGTGCAAGTAAAATAATGCCAAGACCATGCCATTACTTGCCTATATAAGAGCTTCAACTCTTCCCTTCTTACTCACCTAAGCAACTTAAACACAAACACACATACTTCTTTTCTTTGTTAACTGTCGAGCAAGAAGGAAGAGGAGGAGAAAGGGGTCGCATTACCACATTAGATTTCGTTTTTGTGTTCGAGTTGTGTTGTAAAGCTGTAACCGTGTTCCAGTCTCCCTCTTGTGTCTCCATCTGGCTTGTACTTCACCACCTCTTTAGGTGTCGTAAGTTCTCCACAACCTTTTCAATCCGTAGGTAGCTTAAATCTCGTTCTTAGTTTCCTAGATATGCTCGCGATGTATTAAAACATTCTAAACTTGTTTATTTTCCACGCCATGTCACGTATAAAACACAACCTTTAACTACTTAAGATATCATGGCGGTCGACACATTACAACTCGCATCGAGATTTTGAAACTTATATAACTAATGACAACGTATTTGAAACATAAACTAAGTATTGGCATATATAGATTTGAACTTGTTAAAAATTTGTTGTTATATACTCACTTAAAAAGATGGCAAAAAAAAGTTTTGAAAATTAAACACAAACATGCAACCACATGGCTCAGTTGGTTGTGTCGATTAGTCTATACACGAGTGGCTTGGGTTCAAACTTAGCCATGGTCACTTTGGAAACATTATAATTTTCTTGTATACAAAACTTTCTTTGTTCTTTCAAAACCAAACGCCCCTTAATTGGGCCTTAACACCCAGTGGCCATTTTTTACAACTTTTCTTTTTCAAAATAAGCCACTTCCATAAATTCAAAACAAGTAAATGAACTTAAAGTGATAAAAGAAAAACTGCTTTTTATAAAAAAATTATAAGAGTGATTGGATTAAATATGCAAAAATTGTGAACTAAGGGTGTAAATCGTATATTATGGAAACTTGATGAATAAAAACAGAAATTTATAAGGTTAGCATGGAAAATAAAGGGGTACAAACTGTCACTTTTGGAAAGAGTGAGAAATGTATATAACTTTGTGATTTTGGACTAAAAATGTAAAAGGTACGAGTATTGGTTTAAAATGTAATTTTTGTAAGTCGAGGGTAAATTTTGTAACTTTTAATAATTTTGGAAAATGTATATTTACAAAGTATTCTCGTCAAAATTTTATAAAAACTAATACTTAATAAATTCCAAACTTACTCACATCGGGTCCTAAACCAACGAATCTAAACACTTGCCATATTACTCTAGGTCGCAAGTCGGAGCTATTCACTTACATCACTTGATCACTACTTGACTACTGTACCACTGAGGTGAGTCATAGCCCCACTTTTCTCGTTTAACTATTTATTAAACTTTTGGGGGAGATACATGCTACAACTTTTATTATGATCACAATTGTTTCAAAACCGTATTTTGTACTATATCAATTGGTCTTGAATACGTGCTATTGTTCTTGATTACGTGCTATTGTTCTTGATTTGTACTACTATTTTTGACTGCGTGCTATTGTTCTTGATTGCGTGCTATTGTACTAAGTCAAGTTATGTGCTATATCAATTGACTATTGATACGTTGAGTTACGTGCTATTGTTTTTGTTATGTTAAGTTATGTACTAGTAACATTGTTTTGACATTTCCAAATAACGTTTTCAAAAATCTCGTTGTCCGGACTTTAAACTATAAACTCTATGAACTCACCAACCTTTGTGTTGATGCTTTTAACATGTATATCTCAGGTCCATAATGAGCAAGGATGGCACGGAGGAGCACATATACTTATTAAGGCTATAAAATTTTATTACCATTCGAAAACTTATTTACTATACTGTAAATCTACTGGAACCTCATTTTGTAAACTCTGATATTTATAAAATTCGAATGATAAATCTTTATAACACGTCTCTTTTGGGTCGTTTTCTATACTTATGACTGTGATCTAAGATGTAATATCCCGATTAAGACTTCCGCTGCTCATCAAAATTTTCAGGGTGTTACAGATTGGTATCAGAGCCTAGGTTATAGAGAAACGGGTCTAATTGAGACCCGAACTATAACCACTTTTATAAACTAAAACATTTTATAGCCTTACACTTTCCGTGCCTTCCATCCGCCAGACGATTATGTGACTTTTAAATAGTTCATGCTACACAAACATCTTGGTATATTAAATTATACACTCAACACACTTTCTATCACTTATTATAAATAATGTGCATGACACATCTACGTATGTTTGTGTACTCAAACACTTCGTGCGCATATGAGTTTCGTTGGTTTCGTCTAGATTCACGCTGAATAAATGATATGACTTTAGTACTAATAAGAACACCCCAAAGATTTAGTCAAGTCATTAAAATGATAGAACTAAGTAATAACCGATTATTTAACATGATCTTATGACAATTCTTGTTTGATGAGACATGATAGTTGAGTTAAATAATATAATTACTTAGCTTTAGAAATTTGATGACTTGGTTATCTTACTGTCTAAGCGAGTGTTGAATCAAAAATTCATAAGTAGGATGGTTTACAATGTCTTTATTTGAATAGATTGGGACACCTTTCTATTTAAATAAAGAAATTGTGAACTGCCGAACCATAAGTTTATATTCCTTCATTTACATTGTTTGAGACGCCTCTCTATGTAAATAAAGAATTATAAATGAGTGGGCTTATTTGTATCTGAAATAACATGAGTATGAACCTAATGACCAATAAAATTCATAAAACCACGTTTATTCGTAAACATCACTTGAACCTCTATCACGGACTGAATCTCGGGACGAGATTCCGTTTAAGGGGTTGGTACTGTAACGTCCTGTAATTTTCCCAGTCATTTATTAATGTTAAACACCAAGTAAATATAATTGAAAGTTTAACTAACCCTTTTTTCACGAGTTAATTTTTTTTACAACTACGAGTTTCACTCGCCAACAAATATGAGATGTAACTCTCGTATCACTTGAATAGCTCACTTGCGTACCGACACTAGCTTTGAACAACGAACCGAATACAATCACACTTATTCTATTGGGCCTTACGGACCTCCTTGTCGTTTTATTTGGGCCAAGTACTTCACAACCAAATGGATCATCAAGTATATATTTTTTTTCCTTCTTTGGCCGGACTCAAGCAAACACAAACACAAACACATAACATAATCCCAACGTATGTTAATTTTCTTTATTTTGGTTTCACAAGTTCGCTTAATGGTTTCTTCTTTTGTGCTACTCGGCCAAACCAAAGAGTCTAGCTACTTTACAATTTTGGTAGCGTGTGTATGGACTGAGGAAAATAAAATGAACGAACACCCCCACAACAACTTAAAAACGTAGGACACAATTCCAAAACATAAAATGTATAACATATATATTATTTGTTCTCTTTTCTCCTTTTGACCCAAAAACCGATCAACAAATATCTCTTTTCCTCTTTTGTGGTTGCGTATGAGACTAGACAAAGCCAAGCGAGCATATGATAACTCTTTTTCCTTTCTCTTGAGTCACGTGTGAAATGAAGCCAAAGATAAGCCACCCTAAAAATCTCCTAAACCACCCCTAGGCATTAAACAATTACTATCAACCTTACCTTGACCATTGACCTTGTTAAGCAAAGGGTTTTGTGCTTGCCATTCCCTCCCACTCGACATGACTATTCTAACATGCTTCCCCTAAAAACTAGCCGAGTACCATGCATGCCATAACCCAACACATTTCCTTTTCTCTTTTGTTGAAAATCATGAAGCGTGCAAGTAAAATAATGCCAAGACCATGCCATTACTTGCCTATGTAAGAGCTTCAACTCTTCCCTTCTTACTTACCTAAGCAACTTAAACACAAACACACATACTTCTTTTCTTTGTTAACTGTCGAGCAAGAAGGAAGAGGAGGAGAAAGGGGTCGCATTACCACATTAGATTTCGTTTTTGTGTTCTAGTTGAAAAAGTGTCTTTGGTTTGTAAAATTGATGATAGATCCAATCACCGAGTTGAAAAAGTATAAACTCAAACCTAATGATGAATTAAGTCGCTTACTTATTGAATTTCCCATTTTCCATGTACTATCTATATAAGACCGATTAAAAGTCATACATGTTACATAACATAACTATTATTTTAGTTTTTTTTTGTAGGAACACTTTTGTGCATGTACGTAATTATATTCTAAATTGCTATTTAAAATAACCATTAATATATGCATGCATTTTTTTCTTCATTAAATCATATGATCTTTATGGTTTAAAAAAAAAGGAAAAATGAAAATGAAAATTTGAACTTCAAAGGGAAAAGAGGTAGACATTAATTTTTGCCAACTTTGTTTTCAGAAAAAAAACATGTCGAGCATCTATTAAGGTGTGAACTTGATTTTACATATCACGAGCACGTGCCATATTCAGGTTACATCTAATAAAGGTTGTATAAAATTAAACTAAAAAATTTGTTCTGCGAACATCTGACTTAAACTAAATATCGCATATGCATTTTGTCTAAAACTTGAGTGTTTGATAGTTAGTTCGCTGATTATGTATAAAAGATCTTAAAGTTTTGCTTAAACAAACAAAAATAAATACGTTTCACACAAGTGCATGTATTTGATTTGTGTAGATGTAAGAATTGTTGATGGTGAATATGAAATGATTGAAGAAAATTGTATACATTCTGAAATAAATAACATACAAATTACATTAAGTTGAAGTGATAGGGAACTCGAAAAACTTTTACCTGCACTTTTGCGGTTGCTTTCGATATGAATGTCACGACCACCCAAATGCAAGTTTATGTGAATGTATATATAGTCAATAGTATATAAACTTGAATAAAGACTGTAAAAGAACAATATTTATAGACGCAAGATAGGCTGTCACTGTTTTACGTAATACGATCATAAGTTTTCTCTTTCTCTTTTCACATTTTACTCGCGCAAACTTGCAATATGACCTTCAAAAAGATTCCACGTTCTAAATATCCCATTGGGTAAAAATAAAATTGGATAAAAATGAATTCCTTGTATCTTAAAGTTTCAATTTGCGCTTTTCAGTTTTGACATCATATTTAGACAAAACTTAAGAAAAATCAAGCTAACAAACTTTAACTCTCATGTGAAATGAAATATGTGTGACAAAAATTAATCACAACAAACGTATCAAAAGTTATATTGTGTACCATTATATTAAACATTTACTAAATTTAGATTGGAAAAATATAAAGGTGACTTTTGCACAAGCACTTACATGTTAAAAATTTCAAGCAAACATATTGGTGAGCACACGAAAAAGGTCACAAGAAACATGTGACTATTTTATTGAATCATGTAAAAAAGTATGTAAAAATGGTAAAATGATCATGATTTCATAAAAGTTTAAAACAAGTTTATTGATTTTTGAGTACATGTGAGAAATATTGCATCTCGTCCTTATGTGTCACGAAATAAGTAAGTGTTGAATTTTTTTTATTATTTTTTTTATTTATCTTCTGCCGTATTTCTTGTTCTGCAGTGTTTTATTTTATGCAAATACGTTACAACTTTTTCTTTTGTCTTACTATATTGGTTTGTTGTTTAATTCTGCAAAATTAAATAGGTCAAATAAATAAACGAGTAAATGTGATGCGCGTGATGTGTCGTTCAGGTTTAGCAGTGTTAATGCCTACTCAAGTTTTAAATTTATATTTCTACGACTTATCAATAACACACACACTTAATAAGCAGTGTATCCGGTCAGTTTATATATAGTGGTAAGTAGAGTGTCGATCACTAAGAGCGGAACGATTTGCCTAATTAACCTAATCAGTATTTTAATATCCTAAGTTAGTTTTACAGCCTAATCTAACGCAAAGGGGGTTCAGCCTGAGACACCGGCACAGATTGGTTTTATTAAACAGTAAGTTAAACTAATGAGCACGAATCAGCGAATAGCATACACGTACACAGATAGATAATAGAAACTATAAGAAGACCTGTCCTGATAATTAAGTAGCTTGTCACTTGTTTTATTGCTAGTTTTATATGAAGTATATGTAATTAAATCTTTCTCGTTGGCTCTAATCACATCGGCGGGTCCACCCTTAATGATAACTTATGATTATCCTATTCATCCAAAGACGTCAGATAAAATAGGCGAGGAAGGGGTATGGCAGCTCAAGCAAAGCTCAACTAGAAACAGAGGTTATCAAAGCACTAATATAAGTGACCAAAAACATCATCATATAAACTTTAATCGATGGGAAAGCAATTTCAAGAGGTATGCATGATTTTCCGTAGTTACATACATATGCCCATCTATCCAGATGAATTAAAGTGTACTATTACAATAAAACAAAACTACTTAATGAATTAAATACATGCAGGATCTTCTTACAGCTCTAATATCTTCGTTTGGGTTGTGTCTTGTGTTGCTTCTTCGATTGAACTCAGTTCCTTAGGGTTTTGTTACACACAAAATTCGTCTAGGTCTTGGGGTATTTATAGTTTCTGTCTTAGGGTACGATGCGGCGCATGTAATGAGAAGATGCGGCGCATTGACTTAACTTCGCGTGGGGTTCAAGATTAATATATTCTGGAATATTCGTACACCAACATCAGATGCGGCGTAACTTGAATCTTTATGCGGCGCATGTCCTCCAGTGTCTTTGATTGTATCTGGTGAAGTCTTGATAGTGATACGCTGTATGTCAGAAGTATAATGCGGCGTATCTGGAGTAGAACAAGCTTGATCTTCTTCGTTGACCAAAGTTTTATAAGCGGCGCATGGTAGAATTCCATGCGGCGCATTCTTCAAAGTTAGGCAATGGTCTTCGAATTCATCTAAGTATGATATTGCGGCGTATCTGTTGAGAGAGATACGACGCATCTTCTGGATTTCAGTAGACTTTTGACATCTTGCTCGTTTTGCTCCATAATTAGTCCAAAATCGCCAAGTTTCACCTATTACCTGTTTTTACCTGAGAATCACTAAAGTAAAAATTAAAATACCGATTCTTATACAAAATAAAGTAAAACAAGTCAAATAAATAGGATAAATGATGATAATAATATGTACTTATTTGAGTTCATCAAATATCCTCCACTTGAACTTTACTTGTCCCCAAGTAAACCTTAGATTTTACTTATGAAAATGTATCCTAAAAGGTACTCCGTATTAGGATTTATTTTTATAGTGAATGCACGTATTCGTCTTATCATAATCACACAAGCAAACACTTAACGAGTTAGAAACAAAATAATTTTTCAATATAAAACAATTCTAAATCGTTTAGTTGCTTAGTTGTGACGAATATTCTATTATAAGCTTGACAAGTATACGCATCTCCCCCACTAAAGCTAAGGAGTAACAAGTCTAAAGCGGTAAAAAGGGTTTTGAGTCTTAAGGGTTAAACCTAGCTTCATTCAAACATCTCCTGCATAAACTTAGTAGATCGCTAGCGCGAGTTTTCGACGCTTCAACTAACGGATGGTCACTAGTGCACTTCTCGGATCTCTGGCGCGTTATTTGCATAACGGATGGTCACCAAGTCACACGCTAGATCGCTAGCACGTTAATCAATTACTATAATACTCGGATATCACTACCCTATTCATACATTTAACATTCTTACTTAGCCATCATCATATCCGGATGATCGAAAGCTAACAACGAATATAACAATACGGTTGGGTAGGGATAACATTTAGGATATAAATTGGAGTAAAATAAAAAATAAACTAACAAATAAATTAAAATCCTAAGTGTGGTTAATTACCTTCCCAACCATCCCATGAATAAGACTCATATCATTTAATAACTCACACTTTTGACTCATGTAACTCACACTATAGGTAGACATGTATTATACTCAATAAAATCTTAGACAAAGAATAATCCTTAGTTGGCGTTCATATAACGGCCAACTCCCATTCAATCCATAAGTATAATACAACAACAAATAGTGGTGATATCTACCACTAAATACAAAACTTTACATAAGTTGGTTAAACAAACTTCCAACTTTCCCTCTTTCTTTTTCTTTTCTATTTTTTCGATTTTTTTATGTGTAAAATTTCAAAACTTTTTCTATCACGATTTTTCCGGATAATTTTTCCATACTTTTCATAACTTTCAGAAATAACTGTAATAGTGAAAGTGGTAAACACACGAAAAATAAACTAAAAATATATAATATGTACTTCCATTCCAATTGCGTTGTGCAATTTCCCGACCTAAACAAAGATAATGAATTACGCACGCGAACACATGTAATGTAAGAAAACACACTTTTCCTAAAGTAACTAACCACAGATTTTAATCTACATGGTAGGCTAAGGTGTACGGGTGTAACGAAATATTTTTAACAAAGGTGTAAGAAATGAAAGGAATGGCTCTGAGGGTTTTTCTAGGGGTATCTTACTCTAAAGGCTGAGCAGTAAACAAAAGCAGCGGGGGGGGGGGGTGGGGTTAAGAACTGACCAATGTAGTTAGTTAATTCACAATCATATAACAGGACTTTTTGGGTGTGAATCCTAGAAATTTACCAAGTTAGACAAGTCACTCCAATTATATCGGGATAATACTCTTATTGTAACACCCCCAACTCAAATATGGCAGCTATCGTTCTGTGGAGGTATTACGAAAATAGAAACCAGGCAACATTTGTTTAGGTTTAGAACCGGATATCTCGGTTAGTCATTAGGCATGCTTAAGGACGTTTTAAGAACTTTGGTTTAAATTGGATCTAGTTAATTGGCATCACATTGTTCCGATTTCAAACGTTTAGAGTTACCAAGGTTCTTTAGTCAATAGTTTGCCCGCGGAAAAGACGTTCTATAATGATCGTTTGCCCAGTTACTCGTGAAACAAATAAACAAAGTTTAGCAAGCGGAAAATAGTATAAAGCACAAAAAGGTTTATTTAAACGCGACTGCATGACACGTGCAAAATGACTAGAATTTAAGTGTGGGTTCTTGATAGAATAGTAGTAGAAGCTATATGGCATTTTATGACAGTATGGCACGTTCATCGGCAGTCCTATCGACCCCATGCTATCCTCCACGCTGAACGACTCCCAAATTGAGTAATTCAATTTACTCGTTAATGCCATTGTATTATTGACTACATTTAATTTTGCAGATTTATACACTAGCAAAACCATACGAAATGCTTAAGTAGATCGAAAACAGAAAAGTGGTGTATTGAGCGTTTTGGTGACATAATCCAAATACTGAGGAACAGAGTGATAAAATACAGGAGAAGAATTAAATAAAAAATATTAATAAATATTTGCAGCTAAATGTGATTTTCGTGTCAATCATAAGGAGGAGTAGTGATGCTATATTCATTAAATTGTATGACTAAAATATATAATTGACTTGTGTGGTTTAATTTTTCTGAATCATGATCGTATTTTATTAACTATTAACCTATTAATGTTTATCATAGTATCAAGGACAATGTTCTCGCTCTCTCTTTGTGTCCGTTTGTTCGTGTGGCTCTTATGTTTGGCTTAAACTTGTTTTGATGATGCTACAAGCTCTCTATGAGTGACTGTAGTGCGTATAAGCTCAACAATCTTTATATTTTTCACTTCTTCAAATTTATAACCGCGGAATTTCATAAAATAACAATTGCATACCATGTTAAATTAAGTGGTTTAACGGAGCAACTTGCATTAATATTACTCTGATCATTAGATCGTTTGTTAATATTGTTGCACATTTGCCTATCTAGCAAAAGGAGTGGGAGGAGTCAATTCCTTATAGGCCTTATTCCCTATATTCGCGTTCACTCGCAAGTGATTAATTGTTCATGATCTTAGGAGTCTCTGCATAGAAGGCAGAGCTTACTTAAGCAACGTCAGAAAAGCATACCAATCAGGAAGCATACCAAAATACTTGTGCTCAGAAACCATTTAAAGCATGTATCTCACCCCATGGGTTTATCACACATTAAAAGATAAAGTGGGGCTATGAATCACACTTAACAACAACATGTAAACGGCATTATATATCAACCATCAACATAACGCCTCAAGCTAACAACGTGCCTCATGTCAACATATTTCTGTCATCACAATTCATTTACATTTACATTAGAAGGTTAATCAGTATTGTTATCTTAGAATTTCTTTTAAGATGTTTGGGTCTTAATATGTGTGTATACGGCATAATGTTTTACTTTAATGTTAAACGAGGAATAACTTTCATTTTATCCTCAATAGTTTATAAATTTGTCTTAGTCATAGATGGGGAAATGAAGTTTTATAAATAGTTTTATAGAACGTGAATTCTTTGGTGTGTGGAAGAAGAATAATGACATATGTTCCTATGCAGAAGATAAGATGTGATACAATCGTGTAGAGAAGAAGAATAAGTAAGAAGATAGAAGAATACAATGGTAGGCGAAAAACTCAGTGACAGCCAAATCATCTTGAGTTCAAAGTGAAAATAATTGTTTTACTCATATATAAACGTTAGATCGTAAGAAAATGTCTTCGTCAATAAGATAAAAGAAAGAAAAGAATATTCATATGCACGAACAAATAAAGATCGTAATCAAACCTAATACATTAGTCTCGCGATACATAATTATCGTTTCCCTATTAGGGTATTAATTAGTAGGTCGATTGACCATTGTAATTATCGGAACGAACGCAAAGTGCATGAGTATGTTATTTCCGTGAAAAGGTTATATTTCATCTATTCAATTTCTGATAAAATTTTTGCGCTAGTTTAATCTCTGTCCTGTCTTATATTAGTTTACATATTCTCCTCGTTCTTCAATCGTTCAACGTTACATCTCTTTTTACACATTACCAAAATAGCATTTACTATAATTAACATTACTCTAAATCAGTGTAACGTATGTCATATTTGTAGTATGATACGTAAATTTTTATCATATCTCCTTGTTTGTTGTACAAAGCATAAGTTAGTTCTGGAATGTATTATTCGTCATTTTACAGTTGTTCTGGGGTCTGACAGGTACGTTAAGATCTTTAAGGGCCTAACGTACCCTACCGTCTCGTGTACCAAAGGGTCCATAAGTCCAAATAACCATGGCCGCAAATCCAATACGTCCAATACAAGTTCACAAGTCATAAATACGAATATCAAGTCCAATATCCAAAGTAAGCAATGATAACCAATATATATATGTGTTTCCGTTTATTATTCCATTTCATTACTTTAACGTTTAAACGAATAATGATAATAATAATAATAATAATAATAATAATAATATAAATAATAAGTTGGTATATAGAAAATATTTATAAGAGTAATAATATAGTTTACATCTTAGTTTATATTAGAAATCATAATAGTAATATTATTTATAAAATGAGTTTTGTTTATAATAATAATAATAATAATATTAGTAAAGTTTATAATAAGTATATGGTTTTAGTTGTAAATAATACGTAACCCAAGCCGAGACTAAGTTATATCCCGACAAATATAACCAAAACCAAATCCGAAACAAACACCACAATCCCATATCTCGCCTTCACCAAAAATACCATTTCTAATCCTAATCCCGTCACTAACCTATATCCAACAACACCATTTCGCATAACCACTTCGGCTAATCTAAATCTCATCCAAAACCAATTATCTCATCCCAAAATATACCAACAACAATATACTAACAACCAAATACCACCCACCACCACCACCATGTCTCGGTGGTGGTGGCTTATGGCTGCCGACCCACGAAGCAAACCCAACGGGCCTCAAAACATAAACAAAACAACCAAACCACTTCTACTCGCTACCAAACTCGACTCAATCACCAAAATAACATCAAACCTCACCGAGTCATCGAGTTGACTCGGTGAGTCGACCCAACTCGCGACTCAACGGACCAACGAGGACAATCCACACGAGTTTTATTAATAAAACTTTATTAAAAACACATTTTAATAAATAAAAACGTAAATAAAAACGGATTTATAAAGATTTCGAAATTAGGGTTTCATGTTTTTAGGGTTTTTATTAAAGAAAACGTGGGAATAAGGGTGGAATAAGGTTCGGTTACCACTAGACTCGCCGGAAAAATAGGAGATGGCCGGAAAACACAAAAGTCGATTGTTTCTTTCTTAGATCTAGGGCGCGTACGGTGGTTTTAGGACAAATGGTTTGCGGGGATGAATCGGGGGTGTCCCGATCTACAAATCTATATAGGTGGTGTAGTGTGAGGTGGCCGGAATTTATTCCGGTGGCCGGAATTTATGGCGGTGGGGTTTGGGTGTGAGTCGCCGGCGGGGTAGAGAGAGAAAGAGGGAGAGAGGAGTGACAAGTGTGTGTGTGTTTTTGTGAGGATAAAATGAGGTGAAGGGTTATTAGTGGGGTTTATATAGGGTAAAGGGTTTAGGGTGGGTTTGAAATTTATTAAAGTGGAAGGGTGATTATTATAAATAAACTCCGGGGACTAGTCTCG